>JAECXB010000096.1:3925000-4205321 GCA_018151435.1 Zaprionus africanus
GAAATAAAAATAAATAAACACAAAGGGCATACGTGATATGCAGAGAAGAAGACGAGGCAAGGCAAGGCAAGCGTGCCGCCTCAGCGGGGGCGCAGTGGGTGTGGTGCACTGTCACTGGGCTAACAACGACAACGACAACGACAACTACAATGCCTCGCCTGCCACGTGCGCCATTTAAAGACGTAACAGGGGCAGGGGCTCAAGTTAAGGAGGAGGGCATTTCTGTTGGAGTTGGAAAATTGCCATAGGAGGAAATCCACTTAGGCTCGTTTGACAAAACTACTCGTCAAGAGGTGCAACACACACACATACACCGAAAAAGAACAGGGGAGTCACACGTGTGGAAGGGAGGGGGGAAAGGGGATCGCGACGCAACTGGCGCGCGTGAGCAGCCAAAGATTTATGGCATCTTTTACGCGGCAGTCTCAACTCTTTGGCGAAGGGCGAAGAAGAGTTACGGCTAAGCGAAGAAAATCTCATCAAATTTATTTAAATGCACATAAATCTTGCAAACAGCTGCACACACACACACACACACACACACACACACAAGCGGAGATACAACGTGCTTATGTAGTTACGAAAATCCCCAAACTCCCGAATGCGCTTAAGCGCATTGTAAACAATTACAACAGTCTGGGTGGGGGAAGGAGCGGGATGGAAGGGGATGGGGGGTAGAGGGGGCTGCCCGGCCAACTAACCATTAAAAACTTTAACCATTGGCGCCACTTTCTGATAATAAACAAACGTATCTGTATCTGCAACTGCAACGCACTCTGTTTGCTGGCCGCGTATCTCGGATCGCGGACGCGGACGCGGATGCGGCGCATGTGTTGAATGTGTTTTGCCATTTGGCTTTGTTTATGCATTCGGCGTGAGAAATTCGCTCGTGGCCACGCCTTCGGCCAGCGGCCATAAAAGCTCTGCCATAAACAAATCAAACACAGCAGCAACAGCAACAGCAACAACAACAACAGCAACAACTATGAAATTTTCCCCAAACAAATCGCCAGCGGGAAAATATTTGGTTTTCTGGTCATGCCGAAAAGAGCGAGGCGCCAATGCTTCGAGTATATTCGAGTATTCGAATTCGATACGAGACGCAGCGCAAGACTCGTTACTCGTTACTCCTACGTAAACATCCCCATCCCCCCTGCCTGCCCCTGCCTAGTGAAGCGCAGCCCCCAGCGTTTTTATTAAACATTTTTATGGCGTTGCGTTTTTATAGCCAGTAAAACAGCAGCAACAGCAGCAAATCAACAACAACAACAACAACAATGGCAGCAGCAGCAACAACAGCAACAAGAAAAACAAAAACAAAGCGTAACAAAAATGAAAATTGAAAATCGAAAATGAAAATTGAAAATAAAAAGAGGCGTAAGTAAATAAAGCTGACTGACTCGAAAGTATGAAAACCTACGAAAATAAATAAGTCAATTAGGCAAGGGAATGTTAACAGACTTGCAGACAACGCCATAATCGTATAGTTGCTATAAATGCCATAAATACTCGTATAGTGTATATATGGTGTGTGAAGAACAGCAGAGTTAAGTTCTATTTAAAATTAGTCAACATATTCCTTAAAAGAGTTAAAATGAAGAGAAGGTAGACATGTTACTAGAAAGTCGGAGAAGGAAAGCAAATTGAATAAGAATATATACATATGTACAATGCAATATATAATCTATTCCCTTTAAAGTCGACTAAAAGGTTAACAGATGAGCTTGCACAAGCATTGTATTAATTATTAGGAAAGTCGGTTTAACAGATCAATTTTAATAAAAATATATAGTATATAATGCAATGTATAATCTATGTAATTGTGTTGGCACCCTTTAAAATTTGCTATTAGGTTAAAAGATGAACTTTCACAACGATTTTTATTGGTAATTGATAAAATCAGCCAAAAAGATCAATTTGAATGAGAATATATATTGAATAATACAATGTTGAACCAATAAAGTGTGTTGGCATTCCTTAAAGTCGATTAGAGGATCATCACTAAGGCGTGCACAAGAATAGTATAAATAAAAGTATGAATAACCTACTTTAAAATGTTTACATACGGAAAACTTTGTTGAACTGATAAACTTGAATAAGAATATATATGTATTAAGCCATGTGAAGTCAACATGAAGATATTAACATGCCAAAAAAAGAGTTAAACAGCTCAGATAGTGCAAGAATATATTTAAAGATATATGAAAAATACTTTAAAGTGCCAAAATTCTAAAAAGTCGTTGAACAAGAACAACTTGAACGAGAATATATATAGCTATAGCTATAATGGAAATATGTTTTTACTAAGCTCCTTCTGCTAGTTTAAAAAACTGACTTAACGAAGAGGAATTAATGAGAAAGTCAATGATTAAACTCATTAAGAATATATAGTATAATATACATATATATATGTATATATAGTATATTTATATCTTCTTCTATATAGTGCATATCGTTTGCAGTCTAAGGACACAAATGTACCTTGTGTTTAACATGATAAATGTCGAGTAAGTCTCCCTTTGATGAGATCGAAATGGAAATGAAGAGAACTTTCTAAACTCGCAATTCTAAAACAATTCAGTTGTGCGCAAAACGCTCATTACAGGGTTGCCTTTAAAACGCGCACAGGGAGACGTGGCATGGAAATGGGAAAAGGAAACGGAGGTGGAGACGGAGATGGAGATGGAGATGGAGATGGAGACGGCGAGGCGGGCAAGGACATAGAACACCCTTTTATAACGCAATGAGGCTACGCAGGGCACATCAAAAGTATCTGAGTTGTGCGTGCGGGTTGCAGGAGAGCAAGCAGAGGGGGATAGGGGGAGAGAGAGGAGGGGGGAAGGTACTTGCAGGCCGTGTAGTTGGGTTCAAAGTTTGCGAATTGAGTTCGCCGCACGACTATGCCACACGCGGCTCACCAAATTTCGCACAATTTTGCGTGCGAAGCGGCCGTGTAATGATGCCATGTGGCCGGAGCGATGAGCGTCGTCGACAGCAGGCGCTGAGGGGGAGACTGTGAGCTGTGTGGGTGTATGTGTGTGTGTGTGTGTGTGTGTGTGGGCGTGGCAATGTCAAAGCATGTCAAAGTGCCGCTTGGGGGGTGTGCAATGATGGTGTGTGCGGCGCCTTTGCAATGAGCCCAATAAAGTCAACACGAACTGTGGAGAAGCAGAAGGATGAGAAGGAGCAGGACCAGGAGCAGCAGCAGGAAGGGAACTAGACTGGTGACTCGGCAGCAGGGCATGGCACAGACAATGAGGCAGGCAATGGGGGAGGGGCCCCTGCCTCACCCCACCTGGCGCCGGCACTCTCGGAGCACTCCCCAAACGCAATTCAATTCAACTATTACGATACGCATTGTGTGTGCGAGTGTGTGTGTGTGTGTGGGAGTGTGCGAGTGTGTGTGGGTGTGTGGGAGTGTGTCTCTGGCTGCCGCCTGATTTTTGATTATCGCAGGCGGCACGAGAGGCACAAAAGTCACGTCATGGCCCTTTGGGCTGTGGCTTAATCGAAGATGCCTCCAGGATGTCAAACAGAAGTCGAGGCATGTGTGTGCCTGTGTGTGTGCGTGTGTGTGTGCGTGTGTGTGCGTGCGTGGGGCATCATCAAAGTCAATTGTGTGGAAAACTGGCAAGCAGAAAAGCGCGTAAAACATATTACGCAGATTGTATTGATTTCTTATTATTTTGTCGCGTCGCTCCGTTTTTCGCCGAGATTTATGGAGCACGGCGATTGCCCCCAGCCCGCCTCCCACCTCCACTTCCGATGGAGCACTCAATGTGGGTTTACGAGCGGATTGTGGATGTGGTTGCGGCTTCTTGCCGTTTGCCTTCAAAGCACACGCCCCCTCCCCCTCCCCACACGCAGAGGATACTTGTAAGTAGCTATTACGCGACATATCGCATCGCACGGAGACTGTGGGTGACTTTGGCATCCACTTAGCATCAGCCGCGGATAAACAAAGCCGAACAAAGGGAATCCCAAAAGAATCTAGCGATGGCTTACCCCCACCCTCCTCTTCCCTCTCTTTTCCACTCTACAGTTGATGGGACCTTCAGAAGTTTTTTTCTTGAGGGTTTTTTTCATTTAAAATATGTTTCAATTATATTTCCATCGATTTCTTTTCGCAATCATTTATTAAAGTATTGAGTTTTAAGTGTGCAGGGCAAAGGTTTAGGGAGAGATAAGGTCAATCAGTGCTGGAAAAATTTTAGAACTTGATAATTACGCTTTAAGCTCATTGGGATAACATGTCGAATATTCCCCATTTCAATAATTCCGAGAATAACAAAAACATTTGTTGATTTTCAAGCAGAGATTAGGGGGCCATTTGAACGTAACTTTTAAAGCTTTTGGGAGCATGGCATACTTTGATTTTTTTAGCTTTAGAGACTTTTGATTACTATAACTAAATAATTTAAATGACCTTTTTGTGTGAAATTAGTATTTTCGGTTAGAATTTGCATTGAAAGAAAACATTTTTCAACATTCAGTCTATTTCTGTGGCAATTCATTTAAAATATATTTCAAACAAATATAGTACAAATTGTATAAATATAAAATACATTATTATATATATTCATTGTTACTTTGAATATCTTCGAGATAAGTTTTTCGAATATCTATTAAGTTTTTTCGACAAAGTTGAAAATTATAATGACAATTAAATTAAAGCACGGGAATGATTTTTCGATTTTAGAGAATGCTTGGCGAGATGTTTTCGCTGGTTTAAAGGAATGTGAGAGATTTAGTTGTTTTATCGTTTAACTTTATATTTTTATACCATATTTTTAAATTAATATTATTATATTGTCCGATTACTTTTTAAAGCTGCAGTTAATTGCTTGGTATAATTTGCTTCTTAGAAAAGTTAGAATGTTAATTTCAAAGTACCTTACATTTTTCTGGCCATACCGACGGCTTTTTAATGTTTATGATCTGCAGTTCTGATTGCTCAAAAATAAATTCAAAAGCTTGGGATTTTACTTTTAAATCAATCAATAAATGTAATTTAATTTCAAAATGTATTAATTTTTTGCATGTTGACTTAATTATTAATTGAATATTTTTAATATTGTAATCAATTGATTCTTTATCAGTTTTTTTTTTATAGGTTTATTATAGCATATAATATGTTTTTATATTATTTATTATTCGTGTATAGCAAGATCTTTGGATGGTCAATGTATTTTCATTGAATGTATGCAGGACTTAAGTTGCAAAGAATTATTTGATTAAAGTAAAGATTAATTTGTTTTTTTTTCCAAACTAATCATATATTTATATTTAGTTCATTTGAGCTCCGATATATCTCAATCTTAATGAATGTCTGAATTTTGTGTTTATTCCGTCTCTCTGCTACTCCATTTTCCTGTGCCTCCCCGCTCTGTCATTGTTATTGCACATGCCAAAATATATCTGCAACAACATCAACAACGAATAACAACAGCAACAATAGATCGAATTCCAAATGAATATGGAAAATGGGAAACCAAAAAGAAAAACACACGCAAACAGCATAAAAACAGAGAAAAAACCATTTTGGCCAAAGACGCGCGGTGCGCATTGCAACCCGCAGATTGATATGCTTCCCCTGCCCCTGCCCCCGTCTCTATTCCTGCCACTGTTCCTCTGCCTCTGCCCCCTCCTCCTCTTTGGCTTGTCACAGCGCCTGGCCCAGCCCAGCCCCTTCCTCAGTGCACGCTGCACGTTCGCCCTTTTCTCCACCTCCTCTTCCTCTGCCGCTGCCGCTGCCGCTGCCTCTTCCTCTGTCTGCTCCTCCTCCGTCTCTTGCTGCTGCTCATCATTCTGCGCTTGATGATTTTGTATTTTTGTAACAGCCGCAACAACAACAACAACAGCAACGTCAGTAATGCAGTCCGCCATTTTGTGTGTGTGTGTGTGTGAGTGTGTGCGAGTGTGTTTGTATACAAAGTAGCCAGCGCGCACCCCAAAAACACGAAAAAACGCGCGCGCCCCGCTTCGCTTTCATTTTCATTGCGTTGTTGTTGTTGTTCTTGTTGCATTGTGTGTCTGAGTTGTTGTTGTTGTTGCTGTGCGGCTCTTGAAGAGCTCGTCCTAACAAGCATAAACCACCGCGCGGCTCTCACGCTGAGTTCTCCATATGCGCGCTGCACGTGCAAGCGAAAGGGAGGGGCACAAGCGAAGGCAGTGGCAGCGGCAGCGGCAGAGGGAGATGGAAAGGGAGAGGGAGAGCGACAGAGAGTGTGAGTGAGTGTGTGGAAGGCCGCGCGTTTTTGGTTGGTGACGGCGTGCCACAGATGATCATCAACAACAACAACAGCAGCAACAACAACACGAGCAGGAGGCGCATCTACAGCTGAAGTCGCAACGGTGGTGGCGATGGTGGTGCAGCCGCTGCCTCAGCCGCTTGTGGCAGTGGTGGCAGTTGCCGCGTGTCACTATGCATGTGTGTGTGTGAGTCTCTATCTGATAGTGTTGATAATGCGCGTAGGGGGAGGCACAGCAAAGGCTGGAGGAGGGCAGGCAGTTCATAAATTAGTTGCATGAAAATGCTTTAAACAAATGCGAAGCACATAAATAGAAGAGAGACAGAAGTCATATACTTCTCATTTTTATGCACTGCACTGTATACCCTGTAATGATTTGAAAGCAGAGTGGGCACAATGGAAGTGAAGTTGTATATATATAGCACACTGAGCCAGATTCCCTTGTTTTGGCATAAAGTCAAATAATAAAGCTAGAGAGAGATATAGGTATGATATATTATAGCATATGATGTTTTAATATCATGTTAAATTATTTTAAATTGATTATTATTCCCTTATCTGATCACACTAAATACGAATATATAATCTATGGTATATGACAATATGCTGCTGTTTATAGGATTTATTTTTTAAAGATTAAAAGTACACCCTTCTTATTATTTATAAACAAAAATTTTCATCTATCTTTGTCCAATCCCTTGAAGAACACAGTTTATTTGCTCATATTTGCTGTAGTTTCAAATAAGTTAAATTGACCTATCCCATCGCATTTTATCGACCTTCAGCATTATAACGACCTCTAGTAGTAATGTGAATTCTAGTTCAATTTGGTTTATTTAAGGCAGTTACTTAAATATACTTAAGTAAGTCTCAGAACCTTACAAAACACTTTTAACAAGCTGAATAGGTTGATTGAAAAACATACCCAACCTACCTAGAGCATCTTATAGCGCACAATGAACTGTTTGAAAATTGCAATACGAACAATAGGAGAACTAGCAAGTGGAACATGCAGCAAGTTCCCTAAATGATAATGCTGTAATCGACTTGAGATCTACCGCTGTATCTTGCTGATATATCTAGAGCTGCGCCCTGCGCGGTAAGCAAGCCAAAGTGCAGCAAAGCCTATTTAACTGTGGTACAAAAGACCTTAACATGTACTATAACTATATATTGTACCAAATACTATAACTCTATAGTTAACTACATAGTAATACCCTATATACATTATACATTTACTATAGGGAACTGATGATATAGTTCTGGGGTGAGTGCAAAGCTGATGCTGTCGCTGAAGTGGCTGGGCGTGCAGTGCGCCACTTCAGCTGGCTCAGCTTGGCTCGGCACCCTCCCCTACGTGCTGCACAGTTACTGCCCCCACCCCGCGGGCACAGTTACTGCCCCCAACCCCTGCAGGCAGTCGAACGACTTATGCTCAAAGGGCGCGTTTACAAATATTTGCCGTTGCATCCTTTGCTGCTGCAGCGAAAAGGACATTTATTTTCTCTCTTCTTTTAGGTGTGCGTGTGTGTGAGTGTGTGTGTATCGGCAACATAATTCTTAGTAGCAACGATGACGACAAAAGGGATAACATTGCATTTGTTGTCAGCCCAAAAACTGTCACAGCTCGCCAAAAAAGAAAAAAAAAAAAGGATCGCATTTTCATTCAGGAGTTTTCATTGATTCCCGCACCCTCGAGCCGAGGAACAATGGATGCATTCGAATAGAAGGAAAATGTTGACAAGACACACATTTTTCACAAAATGCCTACAATATTTGGCGTTTTTCGAAATTTTATAGCGACAGCAGCAGCAGCAGCAACAAAAACAACAACAACAACAACAACAGCGGCAGAGTCAACAATGTCGCATTTGCTCTGTATACACGATCAGCCCCCTTTTGTTGTCAGCGCCCAGTTGAGCTCGCAGCAGACAATGCGGAGACACAACACGCTGCACGTTGATGTCTTCCTCAGTGTCTTGCCTCCTGACTGTGTCTCCTTTTGCCCCTCTCCTTCGTCCTGCGTCCTGCGTCCTGCATTGTCCTGCCGCTGCTTGCGCTGCCGCTTTTGTCACGTCAACTGCGCATTGTCTGTCGGGGCCCAAAGTCAATAGATTTCCCAAAGCCGTTAACAGTTTTATCTGTCGTTGCTCCTCGGGCATAGTTTGATTTACGTCATTTACGACATCATCATCGCAACGCGACTGATGGCTTAATTTACGTTCGGGGACTCGCTTTGTTTCCCTGCCTCGCAGGCTCAGTCAAGTAGTCCAAATAAAATGCACATAATATCAGCACAAACTATGGAAGCTGCTATTTTACAAAAAAAAAAAAATAAAATAAAAGAAAATAAACAAATACTTGTAGTGATAAAGAAATAAAGAAAAAATTAGCTATAAAAAATAAAAATCATGTGCTTGTAGGGTCATTAAAAGATGTAGATCTCTGAAGCAAATGAAACCATTTTTTTATAAAGAAAAGGAATCTGTACATATCAAACTTCTTGATATTGAAAATTGACATATTGTTATTCACTAAAAAAATACTAAGACTTTACCTCTTACTTTTGACATATAATAATTTATTTATTTATTTATTTATTAGCCATTAATTATTTTTTTTTACTTAGCGATTTTTTATTTATATATGATATTTATTTGTATATTTATATACTTCTTTATTTATTTATATATTTATTTATTTATTATACTAAGTTATTTATATATTTATATTTATTCATTTATTTATTATTTATTTATTGAGTTTTTTATTTTTTATTCTTACATAAAGTTCATCAAACATTTTCTGTAGAACAGTTGGTCTGACTTTACCTTTACGACTGTGATTCTAAGCTTCAAAAAGTAATAAATAAATGTATATTTACTGTATGAATATATAATACTTTTATAATAAATTGTTAAACCCAACAAACTCAGACTTACTTAAACATATACATAGTAGTCAATTCATTCCCATGATTTTCGACTATTCTTTTCAAAACCCATTTTCATTTGCATCTTTCCCATTAATCGCATTTTGTTGTGCTCTTAAGTGTTTTCATTGATATATAAATTAAGCTGTTTAGTCATGTTGCGTATAAATAATCATAAACATTTTCGTATATTTGGCATGGCCGCAAAACCATCTGCGTGGTTTCCCGACAAAATAAAAAAACAAAACAAAACATCAAACAAGAAAAAATTGGAGGCCAACCGAAACCACCAAATAAACTGTCATTTTGTGTGGGCAAAAAAAAAGAAAAATAAAAACAATTTTTTGGCTTTGCTTAGAAAAACGAATATGAAATGCTCTTTAAAAAAAATGAGAACAAATATGAGAAGCAATTAAAAGAAATAATATTATGTAATTAATATGTTAGCAATATAAAATATTTAAGCTATGGTAACTACTATCGCAACTATCGTATAGCTGCTTGCCTGATTTATAAATTGCGCTGCGTTTTTTTTTTTCATTTTTATTATAAAGTGTAAAAACTCTACGCAAGGGCAGAGATATATGTATGCAAAAAATATAAGCTCAAGATTTATGCGTTTGCCAACACACACATACACTAACACACACACAGTATACATATATGTATTTAGTGTTTGCTTGGGCTCTTTATATACGATGCTTTTTTCGCACTGATTTATGCCAGGGCCATTCTGTGGGGGCGTCGCGCTTTAAATTGCGGCCGCATTTTGGCCAGCCACAACTATTTAATAATATGAATATATATACAGCTATATAGCTATATATATGGTCGAGAGAGAGCACTGATTTACTGCGAGTGCTTGCAAAGGGTGGAGCCAGAGCAGGTCGAAGGGAACTCTTCCTGGTAACATCGTCCATCAACACTTGTTTGGCACCTTTGCGATTTACTCTGCGGATTCCCACGCCCCAAATTGGGCCGGGACAAAGCACATTGATTTGCTTCAAATTGACTCGGACTCGACTTGGAAGACCGAATGTTTTGTAAACATTTTTCCAAAAACATGTCAATGGTCAGTGCAACCCATTGTTGCAGCAACTGCGCCGATGCTGACCTGCTGACCTGCCGCTTTGTCTGCCATGTGTCTCCCGATATTCTTCTTCTTCCTCTGTCTTCGTCCTTTCATTACTTTTCATTTTCGTTTTCATTTTCCTTGTCCATTTGATTTGGAGGCGGCACAGATGAAACTCAAATTGACTTGTTGCGATGCCTCGCTGTCTCCTGTGTCTCCTCTGTCTCTGTGCCTCCTCGGGATTTCATCGGAATCACACCTTGGCCAGCGTCGGGAGCTGTGGCCATCGTCGCATCGATTGCTCGATTGAAAGAACTGGCTAATTTATTGTCGGGCGGCAACTCTCTCTGTACTTTCTTTCCATCGGGCGTGCAACAAATTGTCTGTGGCACAATCAGAAACAGAAACAGAGACTGAAATAGAAGTAGAAACTGAAACTGAAACTGAAACTGTTGTTGTCGTCGGAATTCCTTGTGAATTTGCCCAGAATTTATTATTTATTTTAGTTTGTTTTTTGTCGGAACAATGCAGGTGACAACAAAAACTTACTAATGGCTTCGGGTTCGATTCTCTGGTATTTCAATTGTCGTTACTGCCCGTGCAAAGGTTGCTCCAGTTACAATTCCATCGGTATTTATGCTGAAATTCGAGTTCAACTTAAATCGATTACGGTGAGTCAAGTTATGTTGAGTCGATTTGTGTTTTTTCTGCAGTTGAGCTGAGTCTGAAATAAAAAGAGTAGGGTATGTTTTATATGAGTTAATTAGGATTAAGAAACTATAAAATAATACAAAATAATTATGATTTTAAGTTGAAGTTGGTTAGGTGATTTACTGAGTCTTATAAGTTTGTTTTACTTCTAAATACATTATTAATTGTCTGTATGAACACCTATATCTCAGAGACTGGAGGAGTTTGGCTTACAAAACTTGGGTTTATTGTATCAGGAGAAGAGACTTTGGACAAGCTTTACTGATGAATTTATTTTAGCATAACAGAAAACTGTGAGAGCTGTTTGCGTTCTCCTAATGCAAACTTAAATTAAGTTATGTTTGGTTCTGTAATATTTGTTCTCCGCCAAGTTAACTTGATTATAAAACAAAATATAGTTCCCAGTGCAGACACAATATCAAACTGATCAAAGAACTTTAATAAATAAAGAACTGAAATAAATAAAGAAAAATAAAACCAAAGTCCTCAACTGAGCTCCTTACAATGAAGTTATATACTGTTCAACTCTCTTATTCGATTTAAGCTTTAAACATATTTTTCTACTCCGTTTCCCCTTCTGTTCCCCTTAATTAGTTTGAGTTATTTGCTGTTCTCATTCTTCTCCCTTTCTTGCCATGTTCTTTCTTGTAAAGCTCTTCAAGTAAAGGCTTTAAGCAGCCGCTGATTTATGCGCTAGCTGCCAGGTATTTGTGAAGTTCTATTAATGAGCCACCCCTTACGCTCTCTTTCCCTCTCTTTCTCTCACTCTCCAGCTCCCTTTGCCTTACATCAACCCCCCCTGCCTGTCATTCTTTGCCAGTTGTCACTTAGCATAAAGAAACAATTAAAAAATTGCCCAAAAAGCCAAAATGCTTTTGGGGGTAGCCGCATCAGTCAGAGCAGGAACGAAAGAGAGAGAGAGAGAGAGAGAGGGGGGGGGGGAACTTGCTGGGAATTAAGTGCACCCGATGGTGGCATTTGGAAGGCGCAAAAGCGCGAAACTCATTAACTTGTGTCAGGCGCAGAGGTCCCCAAGAAGTTCGAGAAGAACTGCCGCTGCTGTTGGCAGCACCACAACCTGACACCCCCACCATCTCCCCCCCCCATCCTCATGCCTCCCTGAGTGCCAAGGAAAGTGCGAAAATTATCATTATCACCAATCCAGCTGAAATAAGTAAGCAGGAGGCAGGGACAGGAGGCAGGGGCAGGGGCAGGCCCAGCATTGTTGCGCTTAATTAACAAGCGGGTTGTGGGCCCACAAGGGCAAGGAGAGAGGGAGGGGGGATTGTTGTAAACGCAAAGTACTAATCATGAAAATTAAAAATAATTAAAACTTTTCTTTCAATTTGCTTTGGCGCTGCCTTTGGCTTTTGTCAAGTGAATTTCCTTGGAGCCCATAAAACGTTCCCGGAAATGTTGATAAAGTGCCCCAGACTAGGCACGGAGATGTGGGGGAGGGGCTGCGAGGAGGGGAATTGAGTTGGTTGGGGGATTTGGTAATGGCCGCCGCGGTTAAATGGCGTTCCAGCGATTTTAATCACAATTTACGCGCCGCTGCCAAAGGGTTCGTTGTGCTCGTAAATTATCACAGCAAGTGATGGCACAGCAGACAATAGAGGGAGGGTGGGGAGCGGGGATTGCTGCACTGAAGAGGATTTATTTGATGGCAAAAAAGGGAGCCCCGTTTGCTTAGCGCAACATGTTCTTGCGGCAAGATTAGCGCAGCCTGAGCCGCAGGCAGGCTAAGACGCAAAAGCGGCTCAACTTGAATTTGTCCCCAGATCGCTTAAGCTGCCTCAACTCGAGGCGAGTCTCCCAGGTGCCCCTGCCACTGCCACTGCCACAGCCACAGCCAGTGCATCAGTTCATGTTCAGCTTCAGTTATTCAGCCTATTTGTCAGTCGCTCTGTCATCTTGCGCCGCCGGCTCTATTCATTCATGGGAACCTGCTAATCACCTCGTAATCGGCTGGGTAATCAATCTGCCTCTGCCACTGGGTCTGCCCCTGCCCCCGACTGCTGCAACTTGCCAGCGTCGCATTGCCACAGGTTGCCAGGACGACTTTCCCATGTCCTTCAGTGTCCTTTTTGCCGCCGTTATCTGTGCGAAAACCGATCCCAGTCGAGCTGCTTGCGCACGGTTAGCTGCATTGTCCTTTTCTTGAGACACTCAGCGAGAGACAGAGAGAGAGAAAGAGTGGGGGAGAGAGTGGGACAGGGAGAGAGGCAGGGAAGCAGAGCGTATGCAAGATGATGCATTATGTACTTCCGACTCTCATCGACGGCTAAGCCGCTTAGCCAAGTGTCCTGCACTGATCCCATTCCCTCTCCCTCTCCCTCTCCCTCTCTCTCTCTTGACTGGCTTCTGGATTGCCGCATTGTTCAGGCTCCATGCTGCAGTTTGACATTCGCCTTCATCCTTTGTCCGTCGGTTTAATGCATTTTAGCAAATGCGCTTGACAGCTGAGGCTGGCTCAGTGTCAGCGTTCCATCATCTTCGACGGCGCATTTTGATCCTCGAGGCGGCTTCTTTTTCAACAGCTGACGAGGCTCCCCCGCAGCCCCTTCTCACGCTCATCCTCTCTCTCTTCCCTCTCTCTTTCGCTCGCTGTCCGCCCCACTTGACCCCGTTAACCACGCTGACCGCGCTCTGGAAGCAGCTAATTATGTAATTAAGTTGTCAAACTGTTCTGCGCCTCGTCGCCGTTTTGGCCGCGTCAGTGCGTCAAGCTGCTTCGCTGCTTCACTGCTGCACTTCCCCCAAGTGGCTAATCAATTTTATGCTTCCTTCTATGGCTGTATCCCCCCCCCCTCTTCTTCCCCTCTCTCTCTCTCTTTGGAATCGCCGTTGCGGTTGACCAACTCCGCTGGCCATTCATTTGGAACTGTCTGGCAACTCTTGGACATCTTGGGCAGGCGGCATCTTGAGCGACGCGATGCGACGCAGCGAGGCATATCATAGCGCACCCTAATCCATGATATGCCTCGCAGGGGGCGTGGCCAACAGCTGCCACTCGCTGGGCCCCTCGAAGAGTTCAAGAGTCTTTGCTGCAAGATTTCGCTAAGCTTGTCGACGTTTTGCATTGATGGTTAGCTTAAGAGAGTTCTAAATCATCCAAACTATCGATTAATGCGATAATATTCGTACTATTTATTTTATAGTTAATTATATAGAATTGAATTTCAATAAAAGGCTATTTAATGCATTAAAAATACCTTTCTTTATTGCATTTTGTATGCAATTTGTAATACACAATTCTACAGTGAGGGAAAGAACCCAAAGAACCTTTGTTATTAAGCAATGAGGACAATATGGTCGATATGGGAAAACAAGTACATTCATTAATAGGTACATTAAGCCTAGAAGAAAGAATAATTTCTGTCAGCTTCAATCGGTAAAACTTATCACTTCAGTCTTAACATACTCGTACTTTATACTTTTCACATGTAATTTGATATCAAGCCGTTTAAGATTTCGAATACATTCCATTCATATTCAATATAGTCATTTCTCCATTTTACTTCAGTAGAGAACTGACGAATTTGAGAACTTTCCAGAGTATTTATTGTATGAGTATTTATTTATTACTTCGTTCACTTTTCCATAAATAGTTAGGTTGTTTATCATATCATGTTTTGTATACTAAACAAACTTTTCTCGTCTTAAAATCATGAAAGATTGTTCTAACTAAAAAACAACTAAGTAAGAATTATTAAATGTATCTAAATTTGCATTGTATGATATTTTAATTTTATTAATGTACTAAGATACTCATAAAGCAATCTGTGACTTTTAATACTGTAATTAATTATTTATTTAAAGAATTATAATTATAAATGTTCCTCTTTATTAAAATTTACAAAAGAACACAATAAATTAGTCAATATATTTTTTATATTTATAATTGAACAACATTTGCATCTAAATTTAATCTAAATTTATTGTTTAAATTCAATTTCATATATCGTTCTTTATTGTTTAATTATAGTTCAGCTTCGTTTTGCCGGCACAGTTGCAGTTTCATGCTTGGGGAATGGGTAACCCCTTATCGCGTGGCAATTATTGGACTCATTTAAGCGATGGACTACGCAAGTTTCTACTTAAGTGTTTATGTTTCTTGCCTCGTTGCCGCTGTAGTTGTTGCTGTTGTTGCTGCTGTTGTTGCCCTTTGTTTGGCTACATGTCGCTTTTCGCTGCCACGAATGGCGCTGCCACCGCTGCTGCTGCCGCCGTTGCTGCATTTTGACATTTTGACGAAGAGGAAATGTCACGTCACGTCGTGTTTTGCCGCACACCTCCAATTTCCGGTTGAATGAGCCGCCACCGTCGTCGTCGTCGTCATCGTCGCCGTTGCCAACGCCAGACGCGTCCAACGTTGCGTGGGCGAGCAGCAAACCCAACACCAACAGCAACACCAACTCGAGCTGCAACTGCCAGTGCCGTAGTGCGACTTCGATGCCACTGCACGTTGCACGTTGCAATCAAAAATTGCACGCAAAAAATCATTGCGGACTTGGCTGAGCCTCAAACTGCAACTCGTGTCTCTCTCCTGCTCCTACTTAGTGTTAGTTTGCATCCCCCCACCCCTTCCCTCTTGCCACGCCCTCTGTAGGCTGCTTGGTTTGTTAGGTTGGTCGATTGGTTAGCATTTCTGGTCGTTTTGTGGATGCAGACAGGCCGGCCGAGGCGACAGTCGGAGGGACACGAGGAGGAGGAGGAGGCCACGCTTTGTGGTGCAGCCTCTGAGCCTGATTGGGGACTGCCACCTGCCACAGCCTCTGCCACTGGCACTACTTGCAACCCATTTAGCAGCCAGTTAGGGGTTAGAGGTCCCAGCCAGGCAGCAACCTCGAAGCCAACCTCGAATTAAGTCTCAGCTTCGAATCGTGAAAAATGTTCTATTTACTCAGACTTAACTTGAGCTGGCGCCACCTGGCGCACGGCGTGTGCAACTTGTATGAGACTGTTTTTTATGCAAGTCGAAAGCACTTTTGAAACTGTTCAACAAATCTAAAAGAAAAGTTAATTAAAGTAAGGCAAATTTGCAACTAAATCAACAAATTTAAATTTTTAATAATCTTTTATTTTCTGCTTTGGTAAAAAGTTCATGAATGAAAGCGATTGAAAACTTTTGCGCGGCATTAAAAAACGCGCCCTCACAATTGCCCGATGTCGTTGGTGGAGCGCAGGCGCCATCTGGCGGCAGTTGCTGGCAAACAGACGAGCATTTTTATTTAAAATGGCGAAAGCTTTGGCGCCATCGCCGCTCTCCGTTTGGCTTAAAAAGCGAAAGGGTTGCGCGCTGCGCCTTTTGTCTCGGCCCAAAAGTTCTCTGCGGCAGCGCCAAGTCGCCGCAACGGCAACAAAGACGCACGAGGGGTGTGCTGGGCCATGGGGGGCAAGTGGCGGGTGGAGGGTGGCACGTAACGTGGCAAACGTGGTTAAAAAGGAGCCATGAGTAGCTGACGCTTTCGTGCGAAACTTAACGTTGAAATTGTTTTAGTTTTGGGATATTCAATGGATGGATAGGTAGGTGGATTGATTGGTAGAGGGATAGATGAATTGATAGATAGAGACATAGATAAATATAATGTAAAGATAAAGATAAAGAGATACAAGGATAGATAGATAGACATAAAATCTATAGACACAAGATAAATATATAAATAGAGAATAGATAAATATTATAGAAATAAAAAATATGAAAATAGATTAAAAGAAAATATATGAATGGACAAATATATACATATGTAAATAGATGAATAAATGAATAGATAAGTACATTTATGAATAAAAGATAATTAGATGAACATATGAAAAGATAAACAGATGAATATATGGATAGATAATTAGATTAATAGTTTAATAGATGAAAAAATAAATAAATGAATAGATAAATACATTAATAGATAAATGATATATAGAAAAATAGATAAATAGATAAAAAGATAAATAGATTTATAAATAAGTAAATAAATGGATGAAGAGGTAAATAGGTGAATAGATGGATAGACAGATAAATAGGTATGAAAAGATAAAAACTAAGATAAATAGATTTATATGTATAGGTAGAAATACAAATAGATATATCATATAGATAAATGGATACAAGTAAGGCAAATAGATAAATATATAGTTGGACTAATTGATAAATGAATAAAAATATATATAGCTGTGGAAAGGTTAATGTAAATGAGGACAGATAGCTGTTGTTAGGGATAACAAGAAATAAATATAAGGAGGATAAGTGGAATATAAATAAAGAAAGAAAGATAAAAGGAAATGAAGAAAGCTGCAGAGGTAACAGCAAATGATGTCTTCATTTATCCAATCTATTCGTTTCCATTATATCTCATAATATTAAATCAAGTATCTGGTAATTGCAATTATATGTTCCAATCCTTTTTCTATATACCTCTACGACATATTATAACTGCTTAGCACTTGCACGTCTTCGGTCTTCAATCTATAGAACGATCCCTCAACGTGTCTCAACTCTTTTTGCCACTTGATTTGTTGTCATATGTGTGTGCGGAAAGTTGCCTTGACATGGCTCGGACAAAGTTGCCTGGCCACGCCCCCCCTGCCTGCCTCGCCTTCAAATACCTTTCATCTTTTATGTCTGCCTTGTGGTTGACGTACAGTCAGCGACGCATTTGCGACACAAGGCGTGGGCAGGGCAGGGGTTCAGGGGGGACGAGTAGACGAGTGGGGCGTGTTTTAATCAAGCTTATTAAGCTTTACCCCCGTATCGAGAAAAAAGTGTGAAGTGTGCAGGCGGACAGCTGCCGGAAGTGGAGATACCCTGTAGGGAAAACAAGATGAAGAATCTCAATTTTCCATAATTAAGAATCGAATATTCGAACCGCATTCAAGTGGATAAATCGATTGATCTTCCGGTTGAAGGGAACTTTTGATTAGAGAACTTAGAACATTAATTACCACATTGGTTGTCTGAATGATACTGAACCTGCAGACGGGAGAGGGGGAGGACCTTGTGTATGGTCCAATCGGTTGGCTTACCCGTTGGAACCCGTTTGTCCTTCTCCGTTTGAATTCACAATCGATTTATTTACAAGGATGTTGCAAGCAGCAAGTGCAGGCGAAATGCTTTGGCAACTTTTGAAATGAAAAACAGGCAGAGACGTTGGGCCAGGGGGGGGAGACTGCTCTGCTCATGTCTGCATATGATGTGTGTGTGTGTGAAGGTGTGTGTGTGTGCTGACTTTGCTCATTAAATAAAGGCAGAGACCCTTGCAGCAGGATTTAAAAAAGAAGCGAGTGCAGGGATTGGCTTTTTAATGCCACTTGGTTTTTTACCTCCACCTCCCCTCCCCCACATTCCCCACACATCCCACCGGTTGCTGCAAGGCGCAGACATTGAGCTATTTCCTCTCCCTCCCCCCCGTTCAACCCCAAAGCAGTTGCCCCTTCCCAGCTGTTTGTTCTCCTCGTCTCGTCTCTGACGTTTTTTGCGCATTTGCGAATTACACGCATTAATTTTCTTTTGTAACCCTTCTTTGTATTTAGCATATGTTGTGTGTGGGAGAGTGTGCATGTGTGTATGTGTGTGTGTGTGGGAGACTACTTAATGAATTGTTACACATGTTTCGAACAGCAATAATAGCAACAAAGTGCGCTGCTTTGTCTACTCATTATGTCGATATTGTTCTTGTTGCCGAGCGCCTTTTTTAATTGCAAGACTTTTGAAATAAAGCTAAAAAAACACAGAGTAGAAGTTTAAAAAGGGAAGAGGGGGTGGAGTGGGGAAATTGAGTGTATACGTTGGATTAAACAATACCCTAAGTTGGCTTTGGGATTGAGTTTGCAACGTATTTAAGTTGAGGCAGCTGCGTGAAATGAGAATTGACAGCAAATCGGCTCAACTGTATTCACTGAACAAGAAACTATATCTATTAGGTAAAGGAAATGTTTATGTGTAGATATTTAAGTAGATAAAGCAGACAGCAAAATTTAATATTTATCTTTAATACTTATCTAAAATGTATTCAGATGATAACTGAAGTACAACTTTGGAAACTCAATAAGATATTCAAAGTAAGTTAGTTAGCTCAGTTTACAGAACTTAAGATCCACTCTTCTCTTAGCCATTGAAATGTATTATATCCCAATCGAGGCTTAGTTTAATTGATATATACTTTACCATCCAATACACTTAAGGCATATCTACCAAGCTGGATCAACTAAGGCAACTAAGTTGACCGTGTAAATTTTTTGCAGGCAACACTTCAAAGTCGCATCGTTGAAGCCAAGGGAAGCAGGAGATCCGCTTCCGTGCAAGGAAATTCAAGTAAGGATCCGTATAACGTGCAGCATGTGTGGTCCGGCCGAGGATCCCGATCTGAGAGTTGCCGCTTCTGTTTGTTGTTGCAGGCCGACGCACTCAAGTGGCCACTTGAGGCCGCCAAGCTGTCTGTGCCGTCAATGCCGCCCGCCTGGACGCAGTCAGCTCTGCTTCCGGCCCTCGCAAGTGGCGGTCAACCAACAAACATTGGCCGCCCACTTGACCAACGTTCGTTCAGATCCGGCTGCACTGTGGATTGATGCGGGTCCGCCGCACCAGACAAACTGTCTGGCGGCATCGGAACTTTGGCTATCGCATTTCAAATCCGACGATGGAGTAGCCAGACGTTAATGTCGATCGTGTCGCATTATAATTGATGATCTGTTGTTTTTGGGAGAGTACGAGAGAGAGTCAGAGACTGCTGAGAGATCAGCTCGATGATTAATGGCACCCAAGGAGAAATGGAAACAGTTGGAGAGTGGGATTTCTGGTCCGTGTTGTGAGTTGGGCTAATGGAAAGTGCCATCCCTAGTCGATAACAAATGATGCGATTGTTTATCCCACGTTCGACGTGGCAGGGCAAACAGTTTGACATTTTAGTAATTAAAGAAAGTATTAAATTACCTCAGGATTGCGATAGAAAACTTGAGTTCAAATTCAAAACTTAATTTGTAAATGGAAGTCTTCTTAGGTGTCTTTAAATAAAAATTTCTGGAATACTTAAGGAGTTCTGTAAGCAGTTCTTTGCTATTTATTAAAGAGAGAGACAGTTTTAAAAGGTATAAATAAGAATTGAAAGAATATTCTTTTAATTGTACTGGCAGAACAAGAAACTATATCGGACTTGGTAAAACTCTTTTTCATCTTATTCTAAGTAGATAGAATATGGAATATATATAGACACCATGTACATATATCTTTCTCATGACAACTGTATAAAATTTTTAGAATCTTGACTACAGTTCATAAATATTTATATGTTTCCTCAATTAAGATTATATTTGATTCTTGTTTAACCAGGTAAATTTACAAAATGGTAAATTCTTTCCCTTGAAACGTGATTTCTTCTTAATTTTCTAGAACTCTCTAAAATTTCTACAACTTTTCTATTCTATTATATTAGCAAAGGAGACAGCTACATGCGGGCTTATGTAGAAATCATACTGTTCTAGCAAGTTTAAGCTTCTTTCTCTCTCTTCAGTTCGCTTCCTTTTTGGGATAACAACTGGTTGGACGGCTTTAAAACATCAAGCGGCTTCTGGAAGATAACAACAAAGCATCCGCACAAACATAATTAATGAGCAAACAGGCAGCACTCACACACACACACACGCACACACACACAATACGTGTACACACATGCCGAAAATTACCCCCGGCAGCGCGGCAGAAAACTTAATTTTAAATTGTATAGATTAAAAGCCTCATAGTTTAGTGCAGACAGTGAGAGAGAGGGAGCGAGAGAGAAAGAGGGGGAGCACAGGAACGAAAGCTACAGTTGAGTATGCTCCACTGCGATATACCCGATTAATTGAAGAAGTTATTTTGTGTTGCATACTTCACAGCAGCTTGAAAATCAGTACCCCCTTGGAATTAATTCTTTAATAACTTTTATGTTTATAATCTAATAGTAACCAAATTTTCAAAAAACATTTGGATGCTGATAGTTATTGTGTTTACTTAAAATGAACTGTACTGCTCAAGAGTTACGCTTGGAATTAGGTTTTTATTGATTAACGGAGGCGGAAGAGGGCTTGGCTTAGTTCTTAAACAATTTTTTTCTGTGTGCAATAATTTTGACAACAAATTTGGTAACCCAAGCTATAAGAGGCTCTGGGATTAAGGCTATCAAATGACAGATGAAAGACAGACGGACAGACAGACAGACAAACTGACAGACAGACAGACAGAGAGACAAGGCTAAATCAACTACTCTGTTAATGCAGATTGAGAATATATACTTTGTGAAGTCTCCCACGCCTCCTCCATACAGCTATAATACCCTTCTAACCTATGACTGGCGGGTATAAGAGGAGTGTGTTTGTGTGTGTGGGAGAGTGTGTGAGTGCTCGTGTGAGTGACAACTGAGACAGCGCGCTGTCTCTCGCGCGCGCTGTCACATTTGACAAATTATCAGCGTCATTGGCAGCGACTTTGACGGGTAGCTCTGGTTGGCTTTTAAGCAAGTAAGGGGGTACTCTTAACCCCCCGCCTGATTAATGCGATAGTTTCGCAAGCCTCTTGAGCTTGTGGCGTGAAATTAATTAAACATTTTTCAGCTGCAACTTGCTAGCTCAGCTCCTTCTACTTCCTTCTATTGCTGACGAGCTAAGCCGAGAGCACCGAGAGTCAATCATGATGGAGAACAATGAGGATCAGCCGGGGCCTGAAGGCCTGTCAGCACCCTCGGCGTTCTCTATTTACCTTCTTCCTTTTTTTATGGAAACATATTGCTTGGCTATTTTTTTTTTTTTTACCGAGAATTTGTTAATTCCACGTATTCCCCATGTGCCAAAATGTAACAACTGTCGATCGACGCACGATCGTCTTGTGTAAACAGAGGCACGAAGGAGCTGAGAGAGGAGGGGAGAAGAACAGCAGAGCGACAGATGAAATTTAATAACACTAATAAAGCTATAGAGCTCGGAACACGGGCCAACGAGGCCCGACGGACGCGAAGAGACGGGGAAGGACGCTTGGCGCAGGCGTATAATAAATCAATTAACGAAGAATCAATGGGCAAAGACGGGGAAGAAGAAGACGTGGCAGCAGCAGCAGCAGAGTATTAACTGTTAGATTAGTAGGGGCAAGGGGCGCAGGGCACAGGGCACAGGGCTCAGGATCTTGGGATCGTTGTATTTATTGTTTACAGTTCCGGCTGGACGAGCGTGCAAAGGATGCGCAACGTTGCGAATGAACCATGACGAGGGAGAGAGAGAGAGGGGGAGCGGGGGAGAGAACGGAGAGGATCAGCCGGACTTGCAGTTGGAGCAGGTAGAGGGGGGACAGGAAATGGCACGCGTTTAAAGAGTTTCAATTAGCGCGCGCGCCTCGGCTTACTCCTTTGTTGCTCCGTTTCCCCTTTGGGCAAGGCAGGCAGCCAAGCAGCCATGGAGGCATCTGGCATGGCTCGCATATCCTCATATCCTCGTTCCCTAAGATCCTCATATCCTGTGGCACCCACACACGACGCACTGTTAATTGTTAAATGGTAAATTTGCTTTGTTAGCAGCGCCACGCGATGAGCCAGAAAATTGAGAAGGTCTTTAGAGCAGAAGGAAACAAAATATTTATGTTTTTATTGCAGCTTAAATCGCATCGCATTCGTTAGGGGTACTGCGAGTAGGCAACTTACTCCCCTTATAGCTCTTCATTACTTTTGATCCTCGTTTGAAGTGTGGCATTTTTTGTTATAGTTTCTTCTTTAACTTGGCAGCAATAACCAAAGGAATGATA
Organism: Zaprionus africanus; assembly: GCA_018151435.1. NCBI lineage: Eukaryota > Metazoa > Arthropoda > Insecta > Diptera > Drosophilidae > Zaprionus > Zaprionus africanus. The sequence continues at coordinate 3,947,728 of JAECXB010000096.1, forward strand.
CATTCGAGCATGTCTGACAGTAAGATACCATTCTTCTAGGTTTGATACACTATTCAAAATACACAAACAGTCCCAAACACAAAGTATTGTATAAACTGTATCTGCTCGGAATGTACAGAAACCTTTATCTCAAACTTGGTTTCTTTTTCGTTTATAATAACTGAGATCTGGGTGTTTATACAGACAGGCATGCGGACAAGAGCAAAAATCTCCATAAAACAGACATATATATAGAGATTTTGCTCTTATTATTCATATAAATGTATATGTATCGGGAACAAGCCCCTGCTTTCAGTGCAAATCAAGCCCTTTTCCACTATGTCAAGAGGATTTGTTGATTACTGGAGTATGATATGGTCCATCGATTTCAATATAGATTTAAATGATAAATCAATCCAACTCTGAATGAAATAATAGAAACTTTTTGCAGCTACAATTATTAGACACAGTTAAATTTATTTTAAATTTATCGATAAAATTGATTGTTCCATTGAAAATTGTCACTGTCTACCCATGAAAACACGAACCAGGACGTGTTCTAAATACATACATATTTTTGTCTTATCCAATTCCCAATTTGAACTACCATCTGATCAGTGTTGCCGTACTTAGCATTTTTCCAGCCAAATCTAGCCTGTTTCAAACACAAATATAGCGGGCAGCGGGAAATCAAGCATATTTTATTGTCGATCGTTTCTGTAGTCTAACAAAGCGGCGCACTTGAAATTAAGAAAAGTGTTGCCTGCATTTAGGCGGCTGCTGATATTGTGGAATACACATTGCTGCCCGCTATGAACTGTAGATGGCGCCACATGCAGCTCATGAGGCAACTGTCATGATCGGTTGCGGTACAATGGGAAATACTGTGAGAAATATTTAAGAACAATATAATAAAAAAAATATAAAAATAAGTGAAAGGAAATTAAATTAAATAAAAATAAATATAATAAAATACAAAAATATATGATACAATTACAAAAACTAGGAAAATAAAATAATAAACAATACATAAGTAAATCAATAAATAAATAATAAAATAAAATATAGTACAATACAGTAAAATAAAATTGAATGAAGCAAATATTAAAGAAAAAAATAAAAGAAATTAGATTTCAAAATATATGAAGTAAAATAAATTAAAATGAAATAAAATAAATAAACAAGTGAAAGAACGTATATCAAAATAAATGTATATCAAAATTCAAAACAAAATAAAATAAATAATTAAATAAATGAACAAAATTAAAATTCAAGTTAAATAAGAAAATTTATTTATATGTTTAAAAATTAATATTACAAACTAATTATAGCAGAAACTTATTAAATTAGTAAACTAATTAAATCAAAACTACTTGCAGTGGAAATTTGAGCACGAATTACGCGCGCCAAGTCGGAATCGCAACTAAAGTGCCCAAATAAACAACAATAACAATGCACAGCGGAATCTCCATTTTGGCAACAATACAAAGAGAGAGAGAGTGCGACAAAGAGAGAGAGAGAGGTAGAGAGAGATGAGACACACAATCACAGTGGCGCACACATACACACACACACACAGAGGAGGGGGGTCAAAAATGCAAACAATTGCCACACTAATACAACTAACGAAGTGGACAGTGGCCAGGCATGGGCACACTGGGCATGCACGTGGGCGTGGGCGTGTGGGGGGCGTGGATATTGGGCTGGGCATGGCCGCAGCTTCAGGTTGAGTTCCAGGTCCACATGCGACACAACGAAGAAGCTTTGGTCACCCTCAACGGAGTCGAGTCATGAAAGTAAAAGTGAAACTATGCATGGAGAAAGGGTAGAGAAAGAGTGGGAAAGGAGAGAGGGGGAGGGAGAGAGGAGGAGAGCCCTGTGTTGGCCATGGGTGGCTAAGTGGAGTAGCGGCCAAGCAAGGCAGCACACAAAGCGGAGGCAAAATATGGTCAGGAGTTAAATGAATGAGCGGATGAATGAATAAAGGCCACCGCATGTTGAACAAGACTGCCTGTATGTGTGTGAGTGTGTGTGTGCGAGTGTGTGTGAGTGTGTTCACTCTAGTTTACTTTGGGATTTATGAATGCTTTATGGCGGATATGTCTGGACAAGGTCTGTGAAGAAGGTCGCCGTGGCCCAACTAATTTATTGCCAACTTCCGGCAAAGGCAAATAATTTTGTTTAGTTTTTGGTGTTGATAATGAACGAATGGTCAGCAGAGCAGACGGACGGACAGCAGGCGAAAGGGAGAAAAGGACAAGCCACCCCGTGCTGCTGCTGCTGAAGCTGCTCCCCCTCCCTCTTCTCCACCTCCTTCTTCCGGTCAGCAACTCTTAAGCATGCGGTGCCTTTGAAAGGGTTGAGCTTACGACTTTCATTTGGCCCAGGCCGACGCTGCCTTTCTGCGCTGGCTGACCACCATTGACTTCAGAGCACTGCTACCCTCGGGGAGGTGGAGTGAGTGAGAGGGGAAGGGGTTTTGGACTGGGAGCAGCGGCAGCTGACCAACCCCCAAGCCAAGTTGGGCGATGCTCATTTAATTTTCAGATATTTGCGCATAAAACTTGCCATGAATTTATTGCTTTTTAAATAAATAAACGAGCAAATAAAGTGAAGAAAAGGACAAGAAGGGCAAGCAGGAAGGGGGCACAGAGGGAGATAGGGTAGAGGAGCAGGAGGCAGACTTAGCAAGGCGGCAGCAGGAGGAGTTGGGGGAGAGTCTGTTGTAGTTGTGGCGCAACTAATTGAAAGCTACTCAAGTGTGCGCCGCACTAAGCAAAGAGGCGGAGGCATAGTTAAGGGCGTGCGGGGGAAAGGGGGAGTGGCAGTTGAAGGGGAGGGGAGGGGGGACTGGAAGCTGTGCCTGGCGGGCCAACAGACATGGCGCGTGTTTGCCTAGTTGAGAGAATCAAAACAAATATTTAATTAAAATATGCATCGAGAGATGCCAGCACACACACACCCCTTTCCCCTACCCCTCATTCTTCTCTGCCTATCTGCCTTGCCTGCCACACCTACTGCATGCTCCACTGCCTGCTCCCCTTCCCATTACCCTTCCCCCACCCACAAGGGGTTGCTAATCAAGCGAATTTATCGCCGCCCCTTTTCTTGGCATGTTTCACGTGCTTTCTTTTTTCGTCAACTCTTCTTCTTCTGCCTCTTTTGAATTTTTGGCACATTATCCCAGCACACACATGGAGTCCCCTCTCCCTTTTCCGTCCCCACCCCCTCTCCTTCCCCTACTGCTGCCTGCGTCGTGAAACAGTGAAAAGCTTTCAGCAGCAGCGCAACCTCAAAATCGTCTGCCATAACTAATTAATGCTACACTAATAGTGACGCCACCCCCCTTTTCTCTCTCTCCCACTCTCTCTCTTTTCTCACTCTCTCTTCTCTCTCTCTTCTCCGAGTCGTGCCGCCTTTGGCTTGTTTTTGCCTTTCGTTTTCTGCTCTGCTTCTTTCATCTTGTTCGTTTTTTCTTATTTTCATTTTCTTTTTTTTTTGTTTGTTTTTTTCTTGTCTTTGTGCCACCCGAACCCGTTAGACGCCCCCAGAAGCTGAGGCAGCCAACCACAGCCACGCTGGAGGCCGCACCACCGTCGCATCTACCCAAACCGACACTAGGGGGCGCCACTTAGAGACGCGCCCGACGTAGCTGCCAAACAGGCAGCAGCAAATGAAAAGCACGAAAACTTTCGTTTTTCTATTTTTCACAATTTTCATTGCATTGCACTTATTTTCCCCCCCCCCTCCCACTTCTCTCTCTCCCTCTCTCTCTCTCTCTCTCTCTGTCTCTGTCTGTCTCTGTCTGTGTTATTCCCGACCTACGCCACAAACGAGTCTGTTCTGTGTAGAAAGCGACAGACCAGCATAAGGATGAGCACAAGGACACGAAAGAGGAGAAGGATGAGGAGGAATGGACGAGCACAATGACGAGCTGAACAGGAGCGCAGCGGGGGCAGCTTTGCACTTGCAATTTTGTTGAAAAACAGTGGAGCTAAGGGAGGGCGGGGGATAAGGTCTGCGCATGTTCCCTACCAATTGGATTCGCAAAAAATGAAAATGAAACAAAAACTAGAAGAACGATAAAGCGAATCGGGCGACGGCAAGCCGGGTTGCATCATGCGCTACTTGGATAGTGGAGAGTGGGGGTTGGGGGGTGGCTCAACTAGGGGCTGCATATCCTAGTCTAGCGCACAAAAATGGCGGCATCCAGCGTGCAAATCGTATGGACTGCAGCGGCGAATGGATACGCTGCAAACTATTGCAGTTCCTCAAGTGTTTCTTAACGTTCTCTGGAACTGTCGAAGGAAGAGTTCTGAAATTGAGTGTGTGGATTCCTGGATATTAAATATATATAAAGTATTTTTTTAGAGTATTTTTAAGAGATATTCCTGAGTTGTGGATCATGAGGAACCTGTAGAGGCCTTTTGAACTTGTTGTAGAAAGGAAACTGGTGAAGATTTTGTGGCCAACGACTTGTACTCATTGAACTCAGTGAATGTTGAGGGAAGACATATAAAAATCTAGTGTGTTCTTTATAGATAAATATTATATATAAATAAATAAATAATAAATAAATAAATATTACATATAGATACATATTATATATACCTAGATACATATAAAATATTTTTCTTAATAATTTAGTATGCCTTCAGTTGAATATATCTTGTTATTTTTCTTTATTTACTTGGGCACCTCACTCCTCATACTGTTTCCCTTTCCAAGCTCCCTTGCCTTCTTATAGAGCCAATAAATCATAAGCAGTACCTGCATTACACATACGCCATGTTCTCCCTCATAAAAATGACATTTCGCACATTTGTTTACGCTTCGCATTTGCCAAGCTGCCCCGTGCAGCCAAGTGTGCTCGGCTCATGCAGCGTGCAGCGTGTGCCGCATGCGATGTTGCATAAAATAAGAAAAATTGTCACCCACAAGTATGCGCACATGCCCCACACCCCTGAACACCCCTTCACACCCCCCTCCACAGCCCACACACACCTGCATGCCACACGCCGCGCATCGCCTGCCTCATGCCGCACACCGCGCCGAGGCGCCACCGAGGCCGTCAGTCAGCCAGTGGCGCAAGTGCAGCAGAGGCAGGGAAGAGGGGAAGGGGGGAAAGGGGCTGCCACCTACACTGGCAGCACGCTCGGCGAGAGAGGAGGATCCCACCCAGCTGAGCTATAAAAGCAACGACGTCGTCGTCGGCGGCGGCGGCTGCGGCCCTCTTCCAATCAGCGGATCCCATTTTTCTCGTGCCCCGCAGAGAGTAGAAACAGGCGCAGAAATAAACTAGAAAAACGACTGCTCCGCCCGCTCTGACTGCTCTGCCTGCCTGCCCAGCCTCTGCCTGCTCAGCTGCACAGACAACGGGGCGGCAGGGCGATTCAGAGACTCGGCGACTCGATTCGAGTGAGTATAAACAGAGTCTGCTGGGGTCGGAATCGTTGAGTGCGTTGCAGAGTGCAAAGTGCAGAGCAGCGGCTGTTAGGGTTGCCAGCGCTGCCAAACATTGATTGAGATTTGCAAATGAAATGTTGAGTTGATAGGAATTTATGGTAATCGATAGTTAAGGTACATTTGCTATCGTTGATCGTTTTGATCGATTAGATTTAAATGTAGAATATCGTAAGGGATAATCGATTGTGATAGGTATTTGCTAACTTGTATTGGAATGTTTAATAGTATATAGTAATCGATAATCGATAGTAATCAATAGTATTAATGCTGTTGCTATCGTCGATGGATTGTTCCTTGAGGTTGAAAAATAGAATCTGGCGTGGCGTAATTAATTATCCACAGTAACCGATAGAAATCGCCATTAATCGATATTTATCTATAAAAATAATGCGGTTTGATCGTCGATGTCGTCGATAGTAATCGATAACAGAGAGTAATCGATTGTATCGATCTATCGTTTATCGATTGTTAGACTGGCTTAAATTCGACTTTAATTCTTGCACTGGGAATAATCAATAGTAATAGTGGATGGTTTGTTAGTTATCGTAAGCAATATTTAGTTGTTTCGTGACTTATAATCAACAATATCAATGGTTACATTAAAATACTTTGCTACAAGTGTGGGAATTTTTAAAAGAAGTTTTAAAGATCACCTTGAACATTATAAAAAGTTAAAGAATATATATGTTATATATAAGGTGGTAACTCTTGCAGGTGGTAACTCTTAATATGTTGAGCACCTCACATCTCAGGGCTTCCTATTATTACCAGCTGATCTACATTACTACTCCATATTGTGTGCGTTTCTCTGTGCTGTGCTGCAATGCGAACGTTGGCAACCCTGTTCGTCTGAGTTCCCACTGCTCTTGCTGTCAAATGCAAATTGAGTGCAAATGCTTTGCTGCTCCCGTTTTTGCCTGTTCAACTGTTTTGTTTTTGGGGCGTATATTTTGTGATTTCTGTGCTACCCTGTAGGCAGTTGGCGCAGAGGGTAGATTAACAGACGATACGTATATATATTAAATGCATATAAGATTTGCGTAATTTTGAATGATTTCGATAGGATTATTGTTGTTATTTTAAATTTAATTTAAAGTAAATGCTTCAATTTTTAATTTTAAACGTAATCCGTCGACTGTTTTTAATCAAACTTAAATAAATAAAATAAATTAATATTTTGAATGCCTTCACTTTTGTTAAACAATACGTTTAGGGTATTTAATAGTCATTTCCTGCAACAGTTGTGCCTATATTTAATCCGTTGCGATTGTTGTTGTTGTTGCATTTGCCAGGCACGTGGCACAAAATGTAAACAAGCCACAAAACTGATGCGCGTAAGAGGCTCACGACGCAAGCGGAAGACAGGAGAGGAGAAGGAAGGGGAAGAAAGAAAAGATGAGAGAAGAAAGAGGATAGAAGAGAAAGGTAAGAGGGTAAGAGTAATGATAGAAATAAGAAGAAGAATATAGATAGGAAATAGAAGATAGTAGAAGGATGACAAAGGAAAGAACAAGAAGACAGAAAAAAGAAGCCTGTAGATTTTGTTGTTGAAGAATGAAGTAGATAGAGAAAATAAAAAGAAAGAAAAAAAAAGAAACACGGGAGAAGAAAAAAGAAAGCAGAAAAAATAAAGAAGAAAGACGAAAAGATAAAAAGAAGAAAGAAGACTAAAGAATGACGAGTGAAGAGAGCGTAGAAAAATAAGAAAGCAGAGCCATCATAGAGAAGAGACAGGAGAAAAGAGGAAGAAGACAATAGAGAGGATAGAAGAAGTAAGAGTGAGGATAAAGAAGATAGAAGAGAAGAAAAAGGAGATAGTAGAGAAGAAAGAAGAGAAGAAAGGAGTAAGAAGAGAGGAGAGAGGAGAAGAATCAATGCATATGAAGATCCCCTCTGTAGCATTCAATAAAGGGAAAGAAGGGAAGAGATAGGATAGAAAATGTACGAGTCAGGATAGAATTTACAAGGTAGTAGAGAACTGAATGAAGATAGAAGAGAAGAGAAGAGAGAAGAGAAGAAAGGAGTAAGAAGAGAGGAGAAGAATCAATGCGTGTGAAGATCCCCTCTGTAGCATTCAATAATGGGAAAGAAGACAAGAGATAGGATAGAAAAAGAGTGAGGATCGAATTTAGAAGATAGAAGAGCGATAAAAAGAAAGGATTCAGAAGAGTGGAGAGAGGAGAAGAATCAATGCATATGAAGATCCCCACTGTAGCATACAATATTATCAAAATACTTATGCTATGCGATCTAAGAGTGATATGATGACTCTGATCGCCCGTTTACATCTGCAATGCTTGGCTTGCTTGGGTTCTACTGTGTCCTGCTTGCCTTGCAATGCCTCGCCTCGGCTTGGCTTGGTTTACTTCTGTTCATAGACATTGAGGCTGTGCTGTGTGTGTGTGTTTGTGTGTTTGCATTTGCATAAGCGGAGCGGAGGCACACACACGCAGTACAACTGCCTCGCTGTGCTGCTCCTCCAGCTCCCTCCCCTGCCTCCCCTCGCTCCCTCCTCCCCACCTGCTCTTGCTGTCTGCCCAGCCGCCATAAGGTATTGAACTGCAACGCATGGACGAGTGCCGTGTGCGTGCGTTGGGGGCACGCATCAAGGGCCGTTGCACCCCTTTCCCTTCTATCCCCTCCCTCTCTCTCCCACTCTCCCCATTCCCCTCCCCCTTGCACTGTACACCTCACTTTACCTAGTGAAACTTGCTTAACTGGTTTCGGTTCAGTTTACTTTCGCCAAAGCAAAAGGGAAGGGGGTAGAGAGCAAGAGGCGGGGTAGGGGGAGAGAGGTAAGAAGGCAAGTGGGTTGCTGGAAGGACTCATATGTGTGTGCGAGTGTGTGGAAAACCATTTAAAATTGCTGCAAAAAAGCAACAAAAGTTCGAGCTGAAAGTCGCGCAAGGGTTCGGCCCGGGCAAGGGGGATGGCACACACACGCACACACACACACACACACGCACATGTGTGTGCCCAGTTCGCAGTGCGTTGCGTTAAATTAAAACGCGCATGTTGCACACATTAATTGCCAGGAAGTAAATACAGCAACAGCAGCAACAACAACAACAATGCGCCGGCCAAAGCTTTTTCTAATCATTAACACAGTCGAGTCGGGCACACGCACACACACACACACTATCACACACACGCATGCCTGCTTGGAAATTAGAAATGCCCATCAGAAAGTACGCGGCGTATGCGTCCTTTGCGCCTCCTTTGCCCCTCCTCAAGTTGCAAAAGCAAAAGGTCGACGCTGCGACAGCAAAAGCGGCCGTTTTGTGTATAAGGATAATGCTGATGATGGTCGCTCTGCTGCCGCAATCGTCCTGCTGATGAGGGGGTAGGGGGGGAAGCTAAAAACTGAAGTTGAAGCCGCGTACAGTGGGCAGCAGAGAAGAAGTTGCTGCCAGTACGAGTGTGTGTGTGTGCGAGTGTGTGTGTTGCAGCACATGTGGAAACAATCGCGTTGCTGCTGCCGGCACTGTCGTCACACAGAGGCTGCCCCAAGCAAGGCACAGTGTCCTCGATTCATTGCGAAGGAGCGAAGTTTGAAATTATATAGATCACATGCAAGATCATATTTGAGCGCATAAGGATCTTACTTAAGATTTAAATAATTATACTGAGGAATAAAATAATCATATTGTCGATTATAATTTTCACGTCAAAGATAAAAATGATCATAAATAATCAATAATAAATAATAATAAATAATCAATAATAAAGTCACGATCATGTATTATATAAGACCAGAACAATTATACTGATGAATATCATAAACATATTTAAGATTTAATTGGCGTTGCTTAAGATTATAATAATCATAAATTGAGTCAGGATCATATTGAATATAATAAGGATCGTATTTAACATACGTAATTAGAAGCAAAAATGTATAATAAATTTCAATCAATTTTTTGTTATTTCCGCTACCGCTTGGGTAAAAGAATATTATGACTTTGTGACAAACTTAAAACTATATGTAACAGGCAGAAGGAGACGTGGCAGACTTCACGAGCTATATTTATTCTTCAAAAGTAACAACTGAACTATAATTGCAAACTGTTTTGTTCGTTTTTAGAAACTCTGAATCAGAGTTTCGAGATTAGTCATCTGAATTTAATTTATTTAACTCATTCAAAAAATTCAGGTTTGCTAAAGGTTTATAGCAATTGGAATTAAAATTTTCTAAATAAATTTTTCGTGATCTTTAATAGTTTCTCAATATTATTTACCAAATTTTTTGTATATTTATTTATTAATTATATTTATATTTTTATATAATATTTCTCTGTACTTACATAAATACTTTTAATTACCATAGAAATAGTCAGTGTAAGTTAATACTTCATATCTTCATATGTATATGTATATTTGTATATATTTATATTTATATTTTTCTATATTTATATATATCTATATCCATATCTGCATCTGTATGTCTATTTTTATAAATATATATTTATATAACCATTTCTACATATTTAAATGTAAATCAATATCTTTTTTAACTTATTTCCAATTAATTTCTCATTAAAGAAACCTTTACCTTAGTTCGCGCCACTGTGCAGCACTTGTTAAACAATAATACATATGTATGCGTATGTGTGTGTAAAATAAAGAACAATCAATTGAAATAGAGTTTTGCTCGGCACTTGCATAGTTAAGTACAGTCTCGCCTGCTCTCTCGCTCCCACACTCACTCACTCACGCGCTCTGGCCTCGTTCCCTCCCACTTTGCACTCACCTCCAATCAAAACTATCGTCGGGCCAAGCAGTTGAGAGGGTGGGATAGTTGGGGAGTATGGCAGGGGGAGCTGGAAGGGGGGGGGGCAACAACGTTTGCAAGTTTAGCAACCCGCAATGTTTCAAGTCGAAACGCAGCTACAAACTAATGCGGCAAATGGCGCTGGCGCTGGCGCTGCTGCTGCTGCTGCTGCTGGTGCTGGCTATGCGATAGTTTTCCCAATAGCTTAAAATCCATTTTATATGTTAAACTATAACACACACACATATATAGAGAGAGAGAGAGGGAGAGAGAGCGAGAGAGAGGGAGAGAGGAGGCGGCGAGCTCAGTCTCAACTCTCTGCTCAGCGCTTGAGTTGTATATAATTTTGAGCGGCGTTTTGTATTCTCTAACTATATGTATAAATCTGCCAACTATGCGATATATCCACACACACACACACTGGCACACACACACACTGGCACACACACTGGCACACACACACTGGCACACACACTGACATGAATGTTGCTTGTATATTATGTAAAATGTTGCAGCGAACATTTTGTCGGTGGATGTTGCTGCTGCTCATTGCCGTTGCTGTTGCTACTGTTTGTTGCCGCTGCTGCTGCTGCCGTGCTGCTGTTGCTGCTGTTGTTGTTGTTTATGATAATGAGCATTTCGCTCATGTGGGCCACACACACACACACACACACAGAGCGCGTACATGGCACACACATTAATATAGCCATCTCGCTTCATTTGCCAAACACAGTTGCCCCCAGCCCCCCCACCTCCACAGCCAACCAAACCACCAGACCCGCCATGTGTGCGTGCGTGTGTCTGTGTGTGTGTGTGTGTGTGTGAGTGTGTGTGTCTGTTTTCTGGGTGGTTTTCACTCGCACAACCCGCTTGATAATGATGCAAAATTTATGTATTTTGTGTAGAAATGAAACCTGATTTTCAGGCTCTGGACAAATGAGTGGAAACAAGCCAGGCGAGTTGCGTACAAGGGAAAGAACAGCCCCCTTCCCCCTCACAGCACACCCCCACCAATGCTGTGGCAACCCCTTGCCATCCCCCCGCGCCTTTTGAGCCGCAAACTGAGTAATGAGCTGGCGCTGAGTGAGCGGCAACCCTTGACCAAGTGGCCAGCTCCAGTCCAGCTCCAGTGCAAGCAGCCGGGCACCTAAGCCTGCTGCCCCCTCTCCCTCTGTCTTCCCTCTCGCCCTGACCACCCTTCCTGCCCTCACTTTATGTTTGTTTATTTGAAATTTTTAATTTATTTTTTGCATTTTTTGCTGCCTCGACTTGAACTCCAAATTCGGCAAGCTCGTTCGAACTGACCAGCAACGTAGTTGTTTCCGCTTCCGCTGCCAGTCGAGGCGCGCGCGCACACAGACACACACGAGCACACACAGAGGCAGGCACACTCGGCTTATCGTCGGTTTTAATTGTTGCATAAATCTGTAAACACACACGAGGCGAGCGCGCGCTCAACAATTTGCGCTCAAACTCAATTTCCCTTTTGAGTTATTTAAAACAAAACACACATGTGTGTGCGCCGTGTGTGTGCGAGTGTGTGCGGTCTCTCATTTGTACGCCCACACACACACAACAGACACACACACATAGACAGGCAGGAACGACGTTGACGTCGTCGACGCGCTGCTTTGAAAATTTGAAAAGTTTTTTGTGTGAAAATTTCGAAAATTTTCACTGAGCATTTCGTGTGCGTGTTATCATTTGCAATTGTGCCGTTAACCGGTTCAAAGCGCACGCACGCACGCAGCAGCAGCAGCAGCACAAGCGGCAGCAACTACAACAGCAACAACAGCAACAGTAAAACGGACTTGAAATCGTCATCGTCGTGCTCCGTTCTGCTGATTCGCCTCGCGCTCGTTTCGTCGCTCGTCTCGTGGCTCGTGTGCGCGACTCGTTGGTCGGAGCAGGGGCAGGGGCAGGTGCAAGTTGCCGTTCGGCAAGTGCAGCCACGCGCTCGTGTGCGCTCAAAGCGGCTTCGTGTCCAGCCCGATTGCACTTGGAGCCCAAGCACGGAGCAGCATTGGCCGCATCCGCAACGGGGCATCGAGACATCGAGGCATCGGCAACGTGTGCCAAAGCCATCGGCAACACCAAACGGCATCGGCAGCAGCATCGACAACGGCAGCAACATCAGCAGCAACGGCAGCAGCATCGGCATCGGCAACAGCATCTGGAGCTGCTTGGCTCCATGTTTCACTTTGCATTCTGACCACTAACTCGCCGGCCGCGTTTCCGCACCGCTCCGGGCGCACTCAGTTCACCCGTTCACACGTCGAATTCGCGTAGATTCGATTCCGACTTCGATTGCGATTGCTGGTCTGATTCCATTTTGGCGAATAATAATTATCAATATTTTTTTTTTGTCTCTGGGCAACCTCTCACTCCACCCCTTCTAACCCCCCACCCCACCAAAACGCAACTCTGTGTGTGTCTCTGTGTGTGTGTGATTTTTTGTGTTTGTGAGGATTTGTTACTCATGTTGTTTGGCACACCAAGTGCGGCCGCAAAGGGCAACTGCAAGTGCAACTGCAACAAATAAAGCCACAACAACAATAAACAACAACAACAAATAAATCAAGTGTGAAACAAGCAGAGCGACAGAGACAGCAAAACAACAGCAATTTTAAAACAAGGTGAGTTTTTTTTTTGGGTTTTTTAACAATTTTCTAAACTTATTTTAAGTAATTTATTTAACCAACCTCCTGATGGTGCTTAGCAGGCAGCATATTAACAAGTATTTTATATAAATTTCAGGACTTTACTTTATTAGTTTGATTTCATTAATGTCAGTTAATAAAATTGAATATTAGTTTACTATAATTAACTAAAAGTAATGAAATGACATTGATAAATAGAGTCAAAGTAAATTGAATCAGCGTAAAACATAGGAAAGCCTTTTTAGATTCATTTTCAAAAACAGATTTCACGTGCTTGAGGTTGAGTATTGAAATTGCATAAAACAGCTTGAAGATCTTAGAAACTGATCCCTTCTTTACAGGCAATAGCTTGCAGCATAACTTCAATAGTTTCATTGGCTTCAAAGAAGGAAAACTGGCAGAGTTTTCAAAGTTCTATATAAATTCAGAAGGATTTCTGATGTTAATATAAATTTTAAAGACTAGAAAGGAATGGAATGAGTTTGAAGAAATGAAAGAGTTAATATCATATTATAAATTACTTAATATATACAGATGTTTGGCTCAAAGTGAGGCTTTGAAATTAGAAGCTCAAAAGGAGTTTATATTGTATTTTACCTTCAACACATTTCTTTAGTACTTCAGAAAGTCGCCTTCAGGAATTTTATTGTTAGCTCAACTGTTGTCCAAGTTGTGGTAGTTCAGAGCTGTATGAACATAAACTTTATAGAGATATTCTTACATAAATATTTAATAATCCTTATATGATTATTTTGAATTATGTTTTTAAGTAATATAACTTGTTATCTTGAAAATTTTTCAACTGCTTAAAAGTGCTATCCAAGTTAAAAATATTCCATGCAATTTCAAGTAAATATTTCCAAAGATTTCCAGTTATATAAAGTATCTATTTTGAGTATGTTTTCAAACATATTGTGCAGTAGCTTTGACGACATGTGGCTGCCATATTGTCCAGTGGGAATATGCCAAACAGAATTATGAATATTATTATTGTGGAATGTGCAGGGAATGCGAATGGAAATAAAATGTTTAAAAATATTTAATAGCATAAACAAGAGAGCAGGAAATTTAGATATTGAAGTGAATTAATTTGTACTCAGACGAATTAATGTATGCAGTTCAATGAGATTGACTTTCTACGCGTATTTGCTAGTTTAAATTAATAAAACAATCACAAATTTGATCTCCATTAACTTAAAAGGAAATGTGCAAAGAACCAGTTCAGTTTCACTGTCTTTTAAGCAGTTTTCCTGTAGTTTCTAAAATACTTTAGATCGTATTGAGTGAGATTAAGCAAGTTACAGCCAATCAATTGATTCGTTTCGCGTTGGAAAGCACTTGAACCGAGTGCAGATACAAATCGCGACTTGGCAAGTGATTAACAACAAATGAATGGATGAATGAATGAAATCATTGGCGAAAGCAATAAATAATAATGTGAACAACAAATTGTCTGGCGGCCGAAGAACATTTAATGACCCACTTCACATGTCAAAATGCAAACACACGCGAAATGGACGCGATGAGCAATTTTTACTTAATGTAATTAATTAAAATTTAACGTATTCATTTCGGCCTGACAAACGACCAACAACAATGGGCAATAAAGGCAAACAGACAGCAGCAGCAGCAACGGCAGCGGGAACTGTGCGTATAATATGATACCTTCGAAAACTCATCGGTGAACCGCACTTATGCACCGCAAGTTCTACCGCGAAATTGATAATTCAACGGTTAACCCAACGGGCAACCAACTAAAAAAAAAAAAAAAAAGAACACACACAAAAAACAACACAACGAACAAACCGCGTGAGAAAGCGCAAAAAAAACAACAACAAACTGAAACTGAAAATAAAAATGGAAAAAATCGGCAGGCGGGTGGAAAACGTTTAAATCAACTGTGTAGGCAGATGGAAAAAAGCGTGCAACGTGATATTTTAAAACAAGCAACAAAATAAAAATGAAAGCACACACAGACAGAGAGAGATGAAGAGGGAGAGGGGGAGAGACGCACACATGGATGTGCCGGCAAAATGCAAAGGCAAATAAAAGTAGGCAACAAATATTGTGCGTATAATCAACACAGCAAACTGCACTCGAGAGTGCCAGGGGGATCAGACGAGCTGACGAGCTGCCGAGCTCGCCACTCAAGTTCTTTGTTTTTATACCCAGTAATCGGTGTGCGCAACAGGGTATAATGTGTGCGATGTTTACTTTTCCTTTGCACACCTTGAGCTGGTTCTCTTTGCCTGCAATCCACCAAGTTTCCTTAGAATCCCACCATAACCCACTGAGTTATGTGCCTTAGATCAGCTGCAGTGCGCTTCATCTCTCTGCATGCGGGGTATTTCTCGCCTGCATATACCCGCCTGTCGCTTTCTTACTTGTTTGCTTGTTTTTGCGCTCTGCATGAACGTGGGCGTGGCTCTGGCTTTGCCTGTATTTGAAAGTGGTCAACCAACTCGTTGACCGCAAGAGAGAAAAAATAATAAAATAAAATAAACACAAATACAAATGGAGACGAGAGCACTCACACACACACTCACACACACACACGCATGGGTGCACATGTGTGTGCGTGTGTGTGCCTGCTGGACAGAGTCAAATCAAAAACAAAACAAATTGCAATAACAGCAACAACAGCAGCAGCAACAGCAGCAACGACGCCAAAATGATTTTATTGCAATTGCAGCCGGCGCGCACAAAAGTGGGCAACACTTTTTTGCACAGCATCCCCGTCGCAACGCGTCGATTTGTTTCAGTTGCAAGCGGCTTTTGTGCAAAATATTTAATTAAATTAGATTTAATTTAAATTCATATTTATGCCAATAGCGAATGTGCACGCGAATATTGGCCAATTATTGCAGAGCAGCTCTTCAAATTATATGAAAAGCTTATGAGCATTGCCCACAGATTCAGCCTGGGGAGAAAGAATGAAAGAAAGAAATACTTTAAATGATACTATAAAGATATCAGGCATAGGCTGTGCTGAAATTAATGTGTGATTTTGGATGTATATAAAACGTAGTAGTCAAAATGTAGAATTTATTTAATACAAAACATTATCCAAAGAAGGAAAGAAATGAAGAGGAATCAAAGTTGAAAGTGCTGACAATATTATTAATGCAAAAAAGCATAGACTTTGCAGTCGAAATATGTGTATTAGAATATGTATGTTTTACATATAATATATGTGCAATGTATATATGTCTATATATATTCATTATAAATACCGAACAATGCTTTATAATATCCATTAAGAGTTTTAAACTGCACAAAAATAATCAGAAAACATTTCTTAAGTTCACCTCAAAAGGCCTCTTCAGTTTATATATTTGTTGGTGCATAAATACTGTATTGTAAATACTTAATATGCCACACATATATATACTATATATACTCAACATTTATATATCAGATACACCATCCTTCATGTATACATATGCTGCAAAATATTAAACAATATCTGAGGTAGTTCATACTGCAAAGAAGTAATCAGAAATCTTTTCTAAAGTCTACCACAAGAGGCTTCTTAAGTTTGAATATGTATTGGAATATATTTTTAGACATATATATAACATGTTCTTTACAAAAATATATTATATCATAGCATATATATCCTAGAATACAAGACAACATATAATGTAATTCATACTGCAAAAAACTCATAAGAAAGCTTATCTAAAAGTTACCTCAAGAGGTTTCTACAGTTCATAAAAGTTTAAATGGTTTATAGCATACATATTATATTATATAAAAACGTTATATATTTTATGCAATAACATACTATACATACCTTATAATATACTCAAGATATGTACACAACATGCATCACTCATGCAGCTCAGACTGCATAGAAACAATGAGAAAGCCTTTCTAAAGTTCAGCGCAAGAGACTTCTACAGTTTCTTTTTTTCTTTCGAAAACTATCGGAATATTGCGCTCTTTTGCTGCACTCTTGATGTGCTCGATAATTTGAGTTTAAAGCATTTCTGTCTGTCATAATTAAAAGTTGCGCTGCCTTTTAATGCGGAAGCGAGGTGGAATGCAGGGATTGCCTCGCCCGAGGAGAAGCAGCGGGGCAGAGGCACAGACGTGGGCGGGGACAGCGGGGGTTGCTTGCAATTGCAATTATTTTGCATTGTGTGCTCGTTGTTGTTGTTACTGCTGTTGTTGTTGTTGTTGTTGTTGTTGTTGTCTTCGTCTGGTTTGTTTTTGTGCGAAATGCAACTTTTATCGATTTAAATTAAAAACGCATTGCTGCAAATTGTAAAAATTATCTGTGCGTCTATCTTTGTGCATGTGTATTTGTGCGCCCGCTCCCCCTTTCTCTTCCTCTCTGTGTGTGTGCCCGTATGCACTTGTGCATGCGTGTGTGTGTCAGGAAACGCCAACACATTAAGTTGGTAGGCCATTGGACACATCGCCTGGTGGCTGTCGGTGGCCATTGCCATTGCCGCCATGTCCATGGCCCATGTCATTGGCCTGAGCAATGCGGAAAATCGCATTTTCTCATTTGGCTTCTGTCATGCAAAAATATCAAAAGCGCGTTGCGAAAATCTCGTTTATTTTTCACACGCATTTCTGACATTCTCCGCAGCACAACAGACACATTAACCCATGCTCGGCACCCCCCTCCCGTCCCGTCCCGTCACACACACTCGCACCGCACATGCCCAACACACACACACACTTCGCTCCCAATGAGCCCAATTCCCGAGACGAGGCACAAACTCAAATCGAATCTGATGCTGCAGCTTCCTTCAGCGAACTGAACATTCTTAAATGGCCAGTCGAATTGGCTTTAAGTCAGTCGGACATCGGATCGTGTGGAGCACGAAATACTTTAGGCATCAATTGACAAGGACTAAGAGAGAGAGAGAGGAAGGCAGCGAAGAAAAAAAGGGAATGGTTCTGAGAGACTGGAAATGGTACTAGTTTGTTTGTTGACTGTAGAAGATTACTGAGATTCATCAGAGTCTTCTACACTTTTGTCTAAGTATCACTACGAAAATATAAGTAGTATGTAGTATACAACATATAGAAGTATAAGTAGTAATATAAGTAAAAATATCTACAAAGTAAGAAGAAGAAAACTGCTTCGATCTCTTAAATTATAATCACGTTCATTCACTTATATTCTTCTCGCTGAAGCAGCGTAGTCCATGAAGTCGAATGAACAACTAAATCTCAGTGACTATAAAAGCTAATGCCATCAATGTTTATCGATGAAAATTTGTTGAAAAACAAAGTCTTACAATCTAAAGAATCTATTAGAATCTAATATAATATAAGATTCTAATATTTTGATATATATTTTATTATATAAATGGCATTCCAGCCTTATCTGAAAAGCTTCAACGTTCTTTTTGTGATGTGTACAACATTTAATGCACCCTAATATGATCTATTTTAAAATTTGATTGCAAACGGATAATTAGTTAAAAAGTTATTTGGTTTATAAGTTAGCTGAGCACTCAAAATTCAAAGACGCGCCTGCAAATATGCAACAGTAATTTTAAAAAATGCAGTGGATGCTGTAGATGATATGGCATATGTATACATTATGATATTTTAAATGGTATATCAGTTCTAATCAGTGTAACGAAAGAAACCAATGAATTGCCTGCAGAATAGATGCCTTCTTATCAAGCAATATAATTGAACAAAGCCTGTGCTATTTGACACTAATAAGCAATGTACTGTGGATATGACACTGTCAATATATCAGATATCAATATGTATGTATATAGTATATACTGCATATACATACATACTATAGACTTTATATGGCATATTGGCACTGCAGACATGGCGTGAATGTGATTTAGATGTCTGCCTTGGTTTTTATATGATAATGTCAAGTATTTATCTGCAGATGGTTATGAACCTGCATGGAGCAGTTAATGTTCGGGTTCTTAATGAGCAGCCATTGCCAGACTGTGCAAAATATTCAATATTCACACTCGCACACGCACACACACAGACGGGCAGTGGCCAGAGCACACAATTAATAAGAATTACAAGTTGTATGGAGCACACATGGACACGGACTCGGCTGCTCTCGCATCCTGCTGCCACTGCTGCTGCTGCTGCTGCATCCTGCTGCCACTGCCACTGCTGCTGCTGTTGCCTGCAACTGCTGCATGCAGCAAGCTCTGCGTGGGCAGCCGCCAGCAGCAGCCGCACAAGTGCTAATGACTTAATAAATCATCGCGTGCGACAAAGAAATATTCCATGGTTCTGCCTCTGCCCCAGCCTCTGCTGCCCCTGCCTCTGCCCCGGCTGCCCCGACTGCCGCTGCTGCTGACGGTGACCGCAGCCAGGACGAGCGGCCAAAATGCATAATTCAATGAAAATCCGCAAATTCCTTTAATCCTCAATATTCATTAAAATATGCCTGCTGGCTGCGATGCTGCCTGCCTGCCTGAGCTGCGCTGCACCGTGATTCGCTGCGCGCTGTTGCAGGCGGCTTCAATTAAAAGCATTTAAAAAAAAGCACACCATGCCACGCCCACACCAGTGCCGTCGTGCTCCTGTCGTTGCAGCAACCCTCCCCTTGACTCGTGTAGTTTATTAAGCGGCAAGCCAGCGTAGCGCGCTCCAGAGGATCTGCAGTTGGCGGAGCCGGCGGCGGTCATGTATACAGGTCATTACATCTTTATGTGCTTAAGCACATAATGTACTCAGCCAACACACACACACAGAGGCACACACACACAGTCACACAAATGAGCACACACACGGGCACACACACACTCGAGCGCAAGTATATATGGCAGCTTAATCATCAACTTAAATGTGTTGTGCGGCAAAGGATTTAATGCGTGTGTGTGCCAGTGCGTGTGTGTGCCAGTGCGTGTGTGTGCGAGTGTGTGTAAGTGTGTGCGTGTGTGTGGCAGGCAAAGTTTTAATGCTGCTGCTGCTGCAGCTGCAGTTTGCTGCGGCCATTTGCACGTTACAAAAATTAATTCGATTTGCTGCCTCGGCGGTCATTTTAATCGCTCGCCGTGCGGCGCATTTAATGAAAGGACATCGCTAGACTAGTAGACACACTGTGCACACTGGGCACTGGGCACAGAATGCAATTAAAAATGTAAAACGTGAGCAAAATGCATAATGAGCCCTCGAGCAACACTTCATTAACGCATTTTCTTTGCCAGCCGCCTCCTCCTCTTCCTCCTCCCCCTCCTCATCCCAAGTACCACAAAAAAGGCACCCAAAAGCGCCACCCGCCGAACACTCAACATCAAACGACCGCAAACAGATCAGCTGCCAAGGGAGAAGGGGGCCACTGGGCACTGGGTGCGGGGAGGGGTAGCGTGATGAACGTGTGTGGAGCTCACGTCCACGTTGTCGATAGGCGACAAAATGTTAACAAGCTGTTAAAAAATTGCCAAACTGACCAGTTAAACGGCAATAACAAAAATCACACAACAGACTGTAATGCCAGCTTGGCAGTTCGCAGGCAATGACCGATTGCTGCTTACCCTGTGAAACATTTACAGCAAGTTTAAGGTGTTTTTAAGAAAGTTTACGGCGTATAAGAGTTGATAATCTAGCTATTTTTATGCAGCTTGGAACGGTTTGTTTTTAGCTCGTTACTTTAGTGATCGATTTATTTTTATTTAAGTGATTTTTGCAGGAAACTTATAATTTTTTTAGATTTCAAAACATTTTTAAGCATTTTACTGCATTATTGTCACCCCAAGTTATAAACCATGATTTTCATTTATATTGAATTTCATTTTTTTGTATAGGTTTAAAGTGAAATTCTTACTTTTGTTTGTTATATTTCATTTTTTTCGTTTTTTATATGTTCAATATTTTCAAATTTATTTACATTGCAAGAAATTTTAGTGATTTTGAGTTTTTAAAATTTGTAGCTATAAATGAGCTGCAAAGTAATTCTTAAAACATCAAAGGTTTTCAAAATTGAATTCTTGTTTCAAAAATTACAATTTTAAGCAGAATAGTTTGATAGATTGAATACTTGTTCGTCGACGTGATAATACATTTATTAAATGATAGTTTTACTTCTGACAGTCTTCATTTTAAGCAACGAATTAAATTTTCTTTAATCCACAAATATAACTTAAGGTATTTCGGTGTTCACTTTTTTTAGAAGGAACATTTCCCACTATCTAAGAACAATAATCTGTTATTCATTTTGGAATGTCAGTAATCCATTTATCAAATTGATTGCTTGGACTCTACTCAATAATGTTGTGTAAAAACCTTGGCAAATTTTCTTATGCTGTTGTACTGGTACCTTTTCTGTAGATATTGATACCTTTTCTGTTTAATATTGTACATTTTCTTTGGCAATTTGTATCTATTCTGTTGCAAATAGTGGAGGCCTATTCTATTTCCAAATAGAACCTACTCTGTATCACTTTTTCTGTTGCAATTTGTTACTGGTATTCTCTTTCAAATAGTACCTATTCTGTATGCAAATTGTACCTATTGAAAATGGTACCTATTCTGTTGTAAATAAAACATATTCTGTTTCAAATAGTACCTTTTCTATTTGCAATGGGTACCTTTTCTAATTGAAGTACTCTGTTGCAATTGGAACGTATTCTTCTTCAATTGGTACCTATTTAGTTGCTAAAAGTACCTATCCTATTGCATATAGTACCTATTCCCTTTCAAATAGTACCTAGTCTATTGCAAAAGGTACCTTTTCTATTTGCAAATGGTACCTATGTTGACATCTAAGATCTATTAACGCTGCTCATAATCTGAGCCAACAATCTGTAGCTCTGTTGTCGTTGATGTGGTCGGTCTGTGCGTGGATTCGATTGATGGCAGGGTATAAACAGTCGACTGGAACAGGCACAACTACTTGACCAGCGTCATAAATTTACATGCTGGCCAAACAAACAGGCCGACAAAAAAAAGAAGAACAGAGAAAAAGGAAAACAACACAGGAAGGAAGAGAAAGAGAGGGGGGAGAGGGGCAGCAAGAGAGAGGGAAAATCAACAACCAGCGCGCAGACCAGAAACAGGAACAGCTTCTGTGGGCCGCGATTGGTGATGCTCTGTTGTTGTTGTTGTTCTCGTTCTCGTTCTCGTTGTTGTTGTGCTTGTTTTCCTTTTTGCTGTTGTTGTTCGTGTTGTTGTTGTTGTTGTTCGTGTTCATGTTGTTCATGTCGCTGGAAGGCAACGCCGTTCGTGGCCTCAATGTTGGCCTCAAAATGCAAAACCTTAAAAAGGAACAAGAAGGCGCAGCCCACAAGGGGAGTCGTTGTCCCCCCTCAATCGCCCTATGCCCTGCCAGCAGGCATACGAGAGGGAGAAGGGGGGGGGGACTGAGCTCGTGAGCCTTTTTGCATGCGAGGCGCATTGTCAACAAGTTTGACTGCAATGAACACGTTAACTGCGCTGTGAAAAAGCGAAAAGCAAAAGGTGCCGAGCAGGAGGAAAGGGCAGGGGAAGGGAGTGGAAAGGGGTGTCCTGCATGTGCTTGCACTTTTTTGTGCATTGCGCTGCGTTTTCGTTTTTCGTAATAACGCGTGCTTTTTCCGCGTTTGTCGCTCTGTTATTCTCCTCCTCTTTTTATTTTCTTTTTTATTGATTTTTTCGTGTACTTTTTGCTGCGCTTTTCGCACATTACGCATACGCCGCGTGTGCGTGTGTGTGCAGCGGAAACCAGGCAACTGACCAAACGCGTCCTGTTCTGCTCCTGCTCCGCTGCTCCTGCTCCTTGTCCCGCAGCTTGTTTGTGCAGCTCTGCGTTTGTACAGCTGTCATCCCCTCGTTTGCCCTCACACCTCTGCTCCCCTCCCCCTCCCCTCTCACCTTCCACTTTTCACTCCTGCCTCCCACATTGGTGGCCGCCCGCTTCGTTTATTGTTACAGCCACCAATGCTGGACACGCGTGTTTCCAGAGTGTTTATTATGCCTCGACTCGTGGATTGCGGACTGCACGGGGCAGGGGATGAGGGAACAGGGGGGGGGGGAGGCAGGAAGATGGACGTAGCTGAGCCTGTCGCCGTGCATTGTCCGGGCTGCAATGCAGTTTGTTGCTGTTGCGTTTTTTCGGTTCTGTTTTTGTCTTGTTTTGGAACGCAACCTTTGACGATGCCGGCCTGACCACAGCTGACCCCGCGAGCCCCTTGGCCCGCTTGCTGCCTGTCAGCACAGACTTCTCCACGCTTGGCATGCGTGCTGTCTTATACCCTGCAGCGCAGGCTGTGCGAGGTGGTTTGGTGCGACAAGAGGGTGTAGAGTTGGCCAAGAAGACTTCAATCTTAAAGTGAACTCACTAACTGCAGTGCTCTTTGCCTCTCTCTCTTTCCCCCTACCTCTCCCTCTTACCCCTACAGGGTATCTGCTGGCTGTGCTCATGCCACTGTTGCACTGTCGCACCATTGCCTTTTGTTGGCCCCTTTGTTGGGGGCAACCACATATTTGGTTGCTGATTTTTGGTTTCGTAATTTTTTGTACCCACAACCTGCTGCTGCTGCTCCTGTTGTTGTTGCTCCTGTTGTTGTTGTTGCTCTTGTTGCTGTTGTTGTTGTTGTTGCTGTTGCATTTGTTTGGTGTTGTTTCTCGGCTCTGTGTGTGTTTGGCGGTTTCCCCATTATTATCATATTTTTTGTGAACTTTTTCTCGGTTCTGCTACAAATTATAAACGTGTCCAGCATGCAGAGCGCGATGCGTTGTGTATTTTTTGTGTGTTGTTGTTGTTGTTGTTCTTGTTGTTGTTGTTGTTGCTGTTGCATGTTCGATTTTTATTGAGTTCGGTGTTGAAAATCTTCTTGACAGTGTGAGTAACATAAGAGAGAGAGAACGTTTGTGTTTGGCTTAATTGAACTGCGAAAGTTATTCATTATTTCATAGCCTTTTTTGGAAATATTTAAAATATATTTTTGAAATAACACTTTCACTTTCGATTTGCCTATTCTTATATATAATAATAAAAATATGCCTGTACTTGGTATTAAATTTATATTTTGGAGATTGCAAATAGTGTTCACTAGTCTTCGTTTTACACCTTGAACTCGGTGCCAATTAATGGTGAATGGCAGACATCTTTGGTGGTATAATTTTCATTTTAATTGTAAAGAAACCACTGCAGAATGCCATTAAATGCTTGAAGAAGAAGCTTTCAAAGGGAATTTTCTTGGAAAATTATTGTGTTTTAAGTGGTTTTATAAATTTAAAGGTAGTGAACAACTTGGAATGTGGAAAGTGGAATACGTAGATAAATTTATAAATAATAAAAGTATTTATCAAAAAAATCGCAAAACCGCCAAGGAACTTTAATGATAAGAAGTGTTCAAAATAAATTAAATATTTCTGTTTAAATACCAAGAATATTAAAACAATAACAATAACAATAATAAGAAGAAGAATTAAAATGTTCATAATAATTACAATAAAAATAAAATTTTAAAATATATACAACATAAGTCACTGATATATAATTCAAATTTAGTTTTCTTATGTTTTACCAATCTTTCAGATTCATTTTAATGTTTTGTATCGTTTTGAAAGTCAATTTGAATGGTGTTAGTTGTTTCCTACGCGAATTTGAAAGCTTTGTTGCATTTTATTCGAGTTATACAAATTTATTGCAGCTTCAATAATCTCTTCCTTGTATGCACAAAGATTTGAGACAGCTTTATGTAATTTAACAGATTTCTTTGGGATCAGTGAATATTTTATAGTTTATTTTGTGCTCTCTGAAAATATAAATAAAAAGTGTGTTTAGTGTTTCAAAAGAAAAGAAACTTAACAGAAATATTCAATTTATATTCTGTTGTGTATTCATCTTTGAGTTTGGCGGATTGGATGAATTTTTTCGATAATTAGTCGCATAGACAAATTTACTTCATCATTTTGAATAAGAACTTGATTTCGTATAGATTGTCACTCTTAGTCTAGCTGCATTGAAGCAAAGTGTCAGCAATCATGTCAGCTATGTAAATTATTTTGCATTATATTGTGATAGGGGAATCATAAATGCGATCTATAAGATCTGTACAAGTAGTACCTTTGCTGCACAGAAAGCTGCCTTAATAGTTAAGTTCTTCTTCTGCGTTCTTAAATATTTCCATTACTAATTGACTTTATGCCTTCAGCACTTTTCTATATACAATATATATACTCTGCAAATCCAAAGATCTGTTTAGCTATTTCTCACACAAATCATAAAATTTGTTCAAAATTCTCTTAGATCTGCAAAGTGTCGAAAGTGTTTGCTAATAAAGTTCCTGGCAACTGCAACTGCTGCACCCCCTTTCACTCAATTGACGCACTC
Organism: Zaprionus africanus; assembly: GCA_018151435.1. Lineage (NCBI taxonomy): Eukaryota > Metazoa > Arthropoda > Insecta > Diptera > Drosophilidae > Zaprionus > Zaprionus africanus. The sequence continues at coordinate 3,972,875 of JAECXB010000096.1, forward strand.
TCCCCCTTTTCCTCTCTCCCCCTCTTCGTCCCTTGCTCTCCCTCTCTGTGCTACTGTGATTTCTGCAATTGAATTGCCGTTAAATACCAAATGTGGTCTGCAGTGGCAGCTAACTGTATTTAAAATAAAGTAAAACTGTTGCATTTCCCAGCTCGAAGTGAGGAATTTCTTGTGCACCTTGTCGAATTGTCGAGGTGCAACAGAATGTAGCAAGTCTCTCCCTCTCCCTCTGTGTGGCCCGAAAATCGACAAAATATTTACAACAAGTGCAGCAGCAACGGCATCGGCAACAACAATTGCAAAGCCAAAGGCTTTTTAGGTCTACCAATATTATTCCACACAACTTCAAACCCACAAAACGTTGGTTAGTTTTTGGTAATAACTTCAAATCTGCACTTGCCACTTTGGTGCAACAACAGCAACAACAGCAACAGCAACAAAAAGCCAAACTGCAGTTGGCAAAAAGTGCAAGCACACACACACACTCGCACACACACACACACACACACGCACACTCACTTCACTCTTTGCTGTGCCTAAAATAGAAATAGCATCGAATTTGCGTGCTCCGTCTGTGTGTGTATGCGTGTGTGTGTGTGCCGGTGCGTGCGTGTGTGGGGGGTGTAAAAATAATTTAACTAAAAATTGCACACAAAAATGTTGGCACCGGTTTTGCCCGCCCGGTGGACCGCAACGCACCACAGGGTGCACCACACTCCCTTCTTCCTCTGCACCCCTTGATGTTGTTTTTGGGATTTTTAAAGCAGCCTGTTGGGCTCCTCTCTGGGGCACACACACTCACACACACACCGCAAAATGCTGTGGGCGGCATTTGCGGCGCAGTTGCCGATGGCCAGTGAAGGGGGCGTGTTTGGAGGGGGGGCAGGGGGAGGTGAAAGGTGCGTGATTTGCAAATACGAAACGAAATGCAGCACAAAACATACGCAAAATAATAAAATCTCGGTCGCTAAAATATATAACGAGGCGGCAGCAGCAACAATAACAATAACAAGCAGGGCCATCCCCCCAGCAGCAAACCAACATAAAAATACAACTGACCACACACACACGCACAGACACGCACACACACAGGCAGGGAGAGAGTCTGTGAGAGAGCAGAACTGCAGCTGCATTGGGGTCCACTGCGACGGGGGCGGCGCCAAGCTGAGTCGAGTGCGAACGAAGCTCCAAGTTTTGCAACCCTTGCCTCGAGTGCAAACTGAGCGCCATGTGAGTGCGAGTGAGTGTGTGTGTGAGTGTGTGTGAGTGTGTGTGAGTGTGAGTGAGTGTGAGCGTGGGCTGTGTGTGTGGGGGGAGCAAACGTAATTTGCTAATTGAGAGACGTGTCGAGTCGAGTAGAGGCGCGTTGCGGCGTGAGTGAATAAGCGAGTGAATGAGTGAGTGAATGAGTGAGTGAATGTGAGTCTAAGCGAGTTGAGTGAGTTCTCGACAAATTACAAAGCAGTCAGCTCGAATATGTAGATCACACTCGCACACACACACTCAGACTGGCAGACACAAAAATACTAGAGGTAAAAAAAGAAGAAGCCGTTAAAATATGTAGAGCTCATCATCAAAGGAAACGACGAGCGAGTCGAAATGTAAACGATGCTGGCACACACACACACACACACACTGCTTGACATATGTGTGTGTGTGTAATTTATAGCGGGATCCAATGAAATTTGGTTGACTTTTTGAGCACTTGCCACATGCAACTCAGGCCAAGCAGCGGCAACTTGACTCAGCCACAGCTCAAATGGCAACAATAACAACACGCACACACACTCGCACACATAAGTGAAGCCGGTCAGTCACAACACACACACACTGGCACACACACTCAGCAGGCATAATTCAGTTTTAGACACACGCGACGCGCCAAACAATGCCGAAGCAATTGGAATAAAAAACAAATAAATACTTAAATACTGAAAGTGATACAAAAAATACTGATAAACAAAAAAATGCCAGTGCAATTTCGAGTGTTAGCAAAAATAGTTTTTGTGGCAAAAAAGAAAAAAATATCAAAAAAAAAGTTCGCAACAAATTTCAACAATTTTTTTAATATTCTCGTGAGAAGTTCAGTCCAAAGTGGGTTAACTGAAGTAATCGAGGAATGTGTGCAGTGGAATGTGTGTGTGAGTGTATGTTAAGTGCTGAATTTGTGGAAAATTAAAAAATAAATACCACAAAATACGGTAGAATGCGTTGAGTATTCTGGCATCACTTCAGGTATGCATAATGCTGTGAAAGACAGAGAAAGAACATTTAAATTTTGTTGGTCTGTGCTTGTTTGACTCTGTGCTTGGAGTTAGGGTGACCATACACGGCGTGGTATGCTCTGCAGAAGATTTACCTTTATCGTGTACACACACAGCAATAAATTGACACTTATTAACGGGGAATCAATGTTGATCAAGCTTAAGAATATATATTTTAACCTTGTGTACCATGCTGGATAACCTATTTGTAGGTTATGAGTATTTTTAGCTAACTCGAGGTCAATATTGAGGTTAAAATTCACATTGTAGCTTACCAAATATCTAGGGCTATATAAAAATGAAGTTTTTCATCTATTTTTATTCGTTTTCGACTGAGTAAGAGAACATGAGTGATAAAGAAGAGTTTTTTATAGGTTAGGTTTGGGTTAGGGTTTACTTTTAAATAATTCAACATGCAATTGGTTTAGTACAATTAAGAAACATATATTTCTATGCTGCTTTCAGCATAATGCATTCACATTGATGCTGTTTGCAATTTCATAGAATGTTTTCTATGAATGTTTATGTTTGAACGATTTCAAAACCTTAAAATCCTTAGCATATTTCTGATTTAGCAAATATATTCTTTTTTATTTAACAAAAAAAACGTAATCCGAAATCAATTAACCATTTTTGAAGTTAAAATTGTAAGATTTAAAGCGCATTAATTAGCGGTTGATTTCAAAGTATGCAACCTCCTTTGAGCGGACACTTTTGTAACTTTCGTTCGTTTATTTTGTCGAATTATATTCCTTTTTTTACACTTTCCTGTGATGGTTTGCCGTATCATTTACTGTTGTGGTTAGATCGATTAGAATGTCTACAGAACCAAGTGAATAACTCTTTCTTACTCATGAATACTCATGCAGTACTCATGACATCGCCTACGTAGTTTCCCGATTGTGATACTCGCTTCTCTATTTACATAGACTCCGCATATTTGTAGTGCAATTCATTCATTGTATCGCATTTCCCCTCAGAAGGCAACATAAAACAATTGTTAAACAAAACAAACATAATTATAAGCTGGCACACCACACCCGCACACACACACACACGCACACTGAGCATTGTATCTTGTTGCTTGAGCAGTGCATCTTTTGTTTGTATCTCCTTTTTTGCTGCTGCTTCTACTGTTGTTGTTGTTGTAAAATGAAATTTAATTGCCATAAACAAAACAGCAGCGAGTCGCGTATGAATCATGGCACTCGCTCCGCCCCCCGCCCCCGTCCCCCTCTCTGCCTTGTGTATTTATAAAGACATAAAAAAGGCGAAAGGCGCAAGACAAACGCCATAAAAACAAAATATGGAAGCGTATCAAAGGCCGCCGCGACATGTCTCTGGGTGGTCCCTGATCTGCGATCTCTTGCGATCTCGCTGGGACTGGCGTGCAGTAGCATATAGGAGCATATAGCAGCATATCTGGCTCGATATTAAAGTCATGCATTGCCGCGTTGACTGCGTTTGACAGCGTCAGAGAATGCAGGACAGCTGCCTGCCTGCCTTGCTGCTGTCCTGCCCACAATAACAAGCCTCAGTGCCAGGCAGTGAAGGCCCCAAACCCAATGCCAATCTCAATGATGGTGGTCTGCGGCAATGTATGTGTGTGCGTGTGTGTGTGTGTGTGTGTGCTGCAACGGGCATTTGCCGCTTTGCAGGTGAAACGATTGGGAGATTGCAGGCTGGGAGTGTCGCCCAAGTGTCATGCAATCAACAGGAATTCTGCCAAAGTCCAGACGCTGCCCACACCCAGTGCGAACAGGGGCAGGAGGAGGTGGAGGTGGAGGGAAGTGTGCATGCAACGGATTGCTGGGGACATCCGTGTCAAAACAATGTACGCACTAGAAGTCATTTAATTTGTTAAACTCGGTGATTTGGACAAACTCGCCAGGAGTGTGTGTGTGGAGTCTGTGTGCTTGTCAATTGGGGGCAGGCCTGGGATGAACTGGGCTGGCTTGCCTGGCTGGACGACCAAAGGAATTAGGGAAGTATGGCGTGGAGCAGGGGAGGAGGGGAAGGTGTGAAGAAGAGTTGCATCTGACATTGGTGACAACATGCATAATAAGTCGACACTGCGCAACAGGGTTGCTGTTTTGGGTAGCTTAACAGCAACTTTGTATTGGACTATAGCAAGGGGTTTAAGTTACATGGGAATACCTTTATATATATACACGTATATATATTCATATATGACGTAGATTTACTGATTTGTTGGCTGTATTCGAAGGAGCACAATGAGAGTTGTTGAGTAGCTTAAAGTTGGTACAAAGAGATGAGTGATCTGAATGAATGTAATAAGGTAATCTTAACTAAACAGAGAGATGATAAATTGAAAGGAGTTAATTGTAGAATAAATATGATAAGGTCTTTTGTATCTTAAAGATAGATAAGCAGCAATCTTATTTGTTAAACTTTTAGTCTTAAAATGTTATTAAAAATATAGAAAATTAGATAGGTATAACGAAGAATAAATAAATAAATAGATAAGTGAATGAATAAGCATAAATGAGTATATAAATGTTGTTCAGTTTTTATAAACTCAAGATGACAATTCGATAGTGTTATATAGAGTGCAGAGGAAGGCGTGGCAGTAAAAATTTGAAATAAAATTGAATTGCCTACGGTATATGGGAATCTTAATGTCGAATTTGGTATCTTCAACTTGAGATAGTTGTGTTCATAGGGACAGACAAACAGACAGGCAGAGAAACAGAGAGAATGACAGACAAATAGATAGACAGAGAGACAGACAAGCAGATGGACATGGCTTAATAGACTTCTTTAGTGAAACTGAGCAAGAATATATATACAATACTTTGTGAGCTCTACATCCTCCTACTTCTGCCTGTTCAACAAATTTGCGCAAAGTTAGTTAACCCTTTTTTGAACATTTTCAATGATCGTAGAGTATAAATATTGAAAGAAGAAATACATAAATATTATAGATAGTTAGATAAATAATCGATTGCATTACCTTGGCAAGTCAGTTCCCTTTACACATAACATCGATAACTTCATCGTTTCAATTCCGTTGTCTAGTGTTGTCTGAAGGCAATGTCACAACACACGTTTAGCAAAGTGCAAAGACTTTGGGTTTGGGGGCCAGAGACAGAGGCTGGCACTGCTCAAATTGAGGGGGCAGGGGCAGCAACAGAGGGTCAGGGTCAGGGGCTGGTGGCGACACCTTCGAGGGTTGCATCCGTCTGCGGTTGCCAACGTTGTCGTTGCTGTTGCAGTTGAAGCTGCATTCGTGGCATCATTTATGCATTTAAACAATCTAAAGCCCCAGGACGAGCCGTCAACTAAGGCGGGACTGGGGTGGGGGTAGCATGGAGTTGGGGTGGGGGTTGGGACTGGGTTTGGGGAGTTGTGTCGTGCCAGGCGCCGGAAATGCAAATTATGTTATGTGTCAAGTAACCGGAAAATTCATTTTAATTGCCGTAGAAATGCAATATTGCATTTACACACACACACACACGAGTGCAGTTGCCCAGACAGTAGGGGGCGTGGCATGGCACACTTGACTGCATTCGGGCGGCTTGAGGTGCTAATAAACTGTTAATGGGCGTGTTCGTGCACGCCCCTTCGACGCCCATTGTGTTGTGTTGGAGACCGCTTAAAATGCGTTAGAAAAATGAACAGAGCCAGAGAGGAAGAAGAGGGGGACACATGTAGGGGCATTTTTGGTTAGGTGCAAAGGTGGGCGGGGCAGGGCATGGGGGCGGGGGCGGTGCTGCTGCTAGCCACATGCATGCTCACCGCAAACGAGCCACTCAACGAGTATTTCAAAATAACAGACAGCCGCAGCCTGGCTGACCAGCAAAACCAAATGAAACCAAACCAAACCAAACCAAAGCCGACTTTATCAACAGTAGAAACAACAACAACAGCAGCAACAACATTAGCAACAAGCTTAGTTGCAACTGCAACTGTAGCAGCAGCAACAACTACAACAACAACAACAGCAGTAGCAAGAAGGGAAGCTGCTCAAAATGCAATTTTTCACTTTATGCAGAGGCCTGTGTAAAATCCAATCAAGCCTCAAAAATGTTAAACGCCTGCTCCGGCAACTTTGGCAACTCTGGCCAGTCCCAAGTGCTGCAAAGTGCTGCAAGTGTTGCAGGCACTGTGGCAGTGTGGCAGGGGCTACAAGGCTTAAAAGCAAAAGCCAAAGCAAGCTGCGGGCGGACGGGCAAACAAACAAGTCCCCGTCTCTGGCAGGACAGTTCCTCACCCACATACACACACGCACATCCTCACACACACACACAAAGAGAGAGAGAGAGGCAGAGCACGCACTCGACGACAACAATCCGGACTTATTACGCCACTTAAATCCTACAAATCACACGAGAAGAACTACGCAGATCCAGCCACAGAGACCCCAGAGTCCCCTCAGATCGCTCAGCTGCGGTCACAACGAACTCAAGATGCTCTACGTGGCTGCAGGTCGAAATAGTTGTACTGCACTTGAAGGGGGATTATGGTAAAATACATAGTTGGCTTTGATCCTTAGACTTTACAAAGCAACAAATTTCTAAAGTAAAAGAGACGGACATAAGTTGATTTCTCTCTCCTTTGGTATTGCACATTTTGATTTTGTTCGTATTAAATCAGTGATTGGTATAATCATTATTTAAAATGCATAAGAATATATAAGAATATTTATATAGGAATACATGAAATGACACATAGAAAAATATACTCAAGAATATCTATAGAAATATCTACAAGAATAAATATAAAAATATATTTTGAAAGTGTTGCCAAAGTGAACCTTAACAAAGAGATTTCAGGGCTTAAAAGAGTTCGACTGCTTCCAATCTAAACTCTTCATAAAGAAACTTTTGTTGACTGTGAAAATAGGAAATACCAAAAGATTTAGTTATTTGTGCAAAAGAAAATATCAAAAGATTCTTCTTAAGTTCTTTGCTGAACTCGAATATTCTGTTTATTGTAGTAATGTTGTTTAAAATCAACGAGTTGTTCAATATTTTATCTATTTATTTGATTCAATTTTCAAAGCATAATTTCAATTAAAATCAATCAATTTAATTTGTCATCAAATTTAATAATATTTTATACATTATTTTACACTCTTTCTTTCATAATTTGTATTCTATTTTCTTTCTATTTTTTTGAATTTTTGTTTGTATTTTAAATAACAAAACATAACATAAAACTCTTACCCGAAACTATTGTTATTCTTACTTTATTTAAAGTCAACTTAATCAAATTTCAAAATATTTGCATTTGAATTTTTTATGCAAATTTAAGTTAATTAATTTTATTTAAATTTAAATCAAACAATAATAAAATATTTAAAGTTTACTTAGACATATTTTTATATATTTATTATTAACTTAAGAGCTGCTGAACTACCTTCCGCACTGCCTCATCTGACTGTATGCCATAAGTTCCTTGCTCTCACGCACTCTCCAAGATCTGGCCCACACGCACTGTGTGCACTAAGTTAGTCATCGTGCTGCCAGTGCGGATGCAAAAATTTGTTTGTACACATGCTTCATCACGGGCTCTTTAGGACTGCACTCGCCGTGTCCGTGTCCGTGTCCGTGCCTGGCCTCCGCACGCCTTGGCTGCACCAAGCGAGTCTGTCAGAGGTGACGCCTCTGGACACCTCGGTCAGATAATTCAATGGACACTGAATGTCGTCACATTGTCGCCCCGAGGTGCAGCAGAGCAGCAACCAGTTCCAGTTCCAACTGCAGATGGGGGAGGGGGGCAGAGGGGGATGGAGCTGGTGCTGCACTTCGTGTGACGGCTTCTCGTTTGGCATCGTTTTGTTTCTTCGTCGTTTATCAAATGGCCAACGGGGCCGCCGCTGGGCAATGCGTCGGCTAAGTGACAAGCAAAACCGCGAATTGACCAGAGAAAGTCCAACTCCAGCAGCCGGAGCAGGAGCAGGAGCAGCAGTTGCTTTTTGGGGTCCTTACACGCGTGCACACGCAGGCAGACGCATGCACAGACATGCACGCACACGCACACACACACAGAGACAGGATACACAGGACGTGTGCCGCTGCACGTTATTAATGCAGGCCGAGCCGAGTCTCCCTCCCAAACAAGGACGAGTCACAAAAGATGCGTGCCTCGCCTTGCCGGAGCAAGAGCTGGCTGTGGGGAAGAGGGAGAGGAGGGGCCCTGGCGGCGGTCTGGTGGTTACGTGGTGGTTGGCGCTTGCCGCCTGCTGCCTCTGCTGGCTGTGCAACCAGGACAGGGCATTGTTTTGGCCCAAAGTTGACCGAAAACTTGGGATTGTTGGTTGCTCGTTTTTGGTTTTCTGCCCAGACTGAGAGTGACTGAAAGGGAGAGTCCAGACGGACGAACGGGAAGGGGGAGTGGGGGCTCATCCGGAAGGATTGCATTGCAATGCATTGCACTGCATCGTCCTTTTTTGCTGCATTGCCGGAGGGAGGCGTGGCGTGACTCTGAGGCGTGTTACTGTATCAATTTATGGTTGAATTTGCTATCTTCTCTCTGGCTGTTGATTTCTGCCTCTGCCTGCCTGTGTGTGTGTGAGTGTGCGTGTGTGTGCGTGCTGTGCGTGTGTTGAAGTCTGGGAAATGTTCTCAGCATGCCGGAAATAAGTTTGCTGCCCGCAAAGTTAGTTGATTTAGGCATTAAAGCGAATCCACTGCTCCTGACTCCTGACTACAGTGCTGACTCCTCTCCCCCTCTTCCCCTTCCCCTCTCTGACTCTCACTCCTCCTGTCTGGGGTCACTTGAGCATTTATAAACAATGTATGGCTTAATTTGCTGTTAGTTAGTAGCAAATGTTGTTAATTTAGAGACCTACATGCACAGGCGAATGAACAGCAGGATTAAGGCAACGACTCGATAATGAAATACCGAAGTCAGCAAGGATCAAACTAACTAGGGAGAGAGAGAGAGAGTGAGAGAGTGAGAGAGAGAGAGAGAGAGAGAGAAGAGAGAGGAATGGAAAGAAGGGATAAATATTAAACAGAGAGGAGCAGAGTAAGTGTAAAGAGTTGAAGAAGCTGAAGGAATATTGATGGAGAGATCGCAACAGATCAAAGCACAGAATGAGAGTAGAAGAAAACGAGGCTAGACAAAGAAACTGAAGGTATACGAAGGTATACTTGAGTGATATATATCCGCTACCCAGCCGACTACGTATTCAATGCCTCTCAATTTCGTATTGCATACTTTGCAGCGGTTTGAAAATCAATAGTCCTTTCAAATTGTTTCTTAAATAACTTCTTTGGTAATTATGCGATGGCAACCACATTTTCAGCAATTATTTCTGCCTTGCTAGTTAATGTGTTAGCAAAAAATGAACTATGCTACATTCATATTATGCTTGAAATTAAGGTTTAATCAATTATCGGGGGGCGTGGCCAAAATCTAAAATAAACTAGAACTGTGTGCATTTAAATATATACACATTGTGGAGTCCATCACGCCTCCTTCTGCCTGTAACGCACAGTTTTGGTTGGCACAAAGTAATAATACTCTTCTATATACATATACCCTCTAGAAATATAGACTAAAGTAACAGTTTTGTCTCTATATATCTCCCACCTCTCTGCAAAATTTCACTTTAATGCCAAACTAAAGTAAAATCGATGCGATTGTTCGTGCTCTGTTGGCACAGAGATTCCTCTCGGATCGGGCATGTGTTAACATAATATGTTAAATTTCCAAATACCATAATAGTCTCTGCTCTAACATCGAACCCCCTGCCAGCTGCCACCTTCCCCCTGCCACTCCGCACGTTGCTGGACACACACGCATAGATGGAATACCACAGACGGGGAATAAAAACCCAAAGTCCAATTAAAATTTAACTACATCAAAGTAGCAGCAGCAGCGGCGTCAGTAGCTGTTTTAGAAGAGACACACTCACACACACACACACACATATGCTATATATATACGAATATATATATGTATATAGCCATAACATTTAACAAGTTTAGTATTTTGGGTTCGCTGCGTGGATTGAGCTCGAGCACTCTCTGTGGGAGCACAACAGCTGGACACGGACACGGTCACGGACACGGACATGGACACAGACAACTATGAAAAAATACACACACTCACACACACACAATCTAAAGGCGCACACACACTCTCCGGGTATCCATGGCATGTTGGAAATTGCGCAGCTTTACGGCAAATGCCGCAAATTGAAACAATTTACATGTTGTACATGTGTGTGGGGCCATCAAAGGGTTAAACTTGCGTGTAAACCGTCCACGACTCACGTGTGTCTCTGTCTGTGTGCTGTCTACTTGTGCTCCCCTCTCTCTCTCTCTCTCTCCCTCTCTCTCTGTGGTATTGATAGCGACGCGCGATTGAGCAGCATCGCCGTCGTCCCTTAGCGAAACCATGAATTTTGATTTAGCCCCAAGCCAAAAAGTTGCACAAAAAACGTTGCTAGTCGCACAAAAAAGCACAATGAGCGCGATTACAACAATAGCAACAGCAAAAACAACGAGGTGACAAACCGCGCACCCTTATCCCCTCCCCCTGCCTTGCTGCCACAGCTGCCCGGCAAGAGTTCCCAGCGATCCCCTGCCCCAGCTGAAGTCTTCTGGTGACGGCAAGCGCGGATTATGGCGCGTTTGTCCACGACTTTCCGCTCTCCCTTTCTCTTTCACTCTCCTTCTTTGCTCTGTCCCTTCTCTGCACTGCTTTGCTGTGCTTCTTTTGTCCGCAAATTCGATAAAGTACGGTTCGAACAGCTGTTGTGGTGCTCTTCTCCGTGATTCTCATTACAGCAAGCCGCTGCTTGAGATGCAAGTTAATTGTTGTCTTAATGGGGCAGGAGATGACTGAATATGGAAGAGTCTGCCTTGTTAAAGACACAGTTCTTTGTAATGCATTAAATAATTTAAAGTTCCTCAGAATATACAAAGTAGACAAAGTAGCAAAGGAGAAGAAAGAGAAGGACACGATTTCCAATATAAAAATTGAGAATATTATATAAAGTTGGTTGTTGAAGACTTTTGAATTTAAAATGAAAATTTTCTGTGCAGAAGAGCTATTAATAATATAAATAAACGTATAAAAAAACAATAAAAATATATAAAAAAAATTAAAAAAAAAAAAAAAAAAAAATAAAAATATAAAGACTAATGCAACAAACTTAGCTATGAATGACAACTAATAAAAAGAGCTTGATACGAAAAATTGTAAAGGCTTTGCATCTGAGCGAATTTTCATTGACATGTAATAGGAATTTACTTTCTAAATGATTTGTCCAGGAAACTTCTCTATATAAAGCAAATATTTTTTGTGCTTTTTTTTAGTTAATGCTAGAAGAAGAAAGCTAAAGGAAATACCTTATCTTTTATGAAGAACTCTGTAAAAATAGTATCCAAATAGTTTATATTGAAAAATTTAAAATTTGAGTAACCAAACTTATTAATCATGTGGTGTAAAAAGCCTCAAAAGGCATGCAGATACTATTAAAATAATTCTTATTTATATATTTTAATATTACGAGGGTCGTTTGATAAGTCCGTGACTTTTTGTATTTGCCGCGCACCTGCTCTAAATACAACACTGCTCCTGTCAGCAGTTATCGATTAACAGCTGACTGTAAAATTTTGAGAAAGCTGCGTTTTTTGGTTTGCGTTTTATAGGCATTGAAAGCAGACGATCTCGATCTCCATTTTCGTTAAAATTCACGAGATCGTCTGCTTTCAATGCCTATAAAACGCAAACCAAAAAACGCAGCTTTCTCAAAATTTTACAGTCAGCTGTTAATCGATAACTGCTGACAGGAGCAGTGTTGTATTTAGAGCAGGTGCGCGGCAAATACAAAAGTCACGGACTTATCAAACGACCCTCGTATTTTGAGGGCCTTGAGATCGTCTGCTTTCAATGCCTATAAAACGCAAACCAAAAAACGCAGCTTTCTCAAAATTTTACAGTCAGCTGTTAATCGATAACTGCTGACAGGAGCAGTGTTGTATTTAGAGCAGGTGCGCGGCAAATACAAAAAGTCACGGACTTATCAAACGACCCTCGTATGTTTATATTCCTCAACAAATTCCTAAAGAGATGGCCAAGCGAAGAGCTCAAATATCTTGCCTGTTCAAGTACAGTAGAGCTGTCTGCACAGTGCAGACTATTGGGCAGGTCATTACACACCGCACCAGACCCGAATCAACTGTTGCCGGATTGTTTCTCCTTCCTTTCGCTCCCCTACCTCCTTTACCCCCTCCCCCCCCTCGCACTCTACTCAGCTCCCAGATGAGTCGGTAATAACCTTTATAAAGTAAATTTACAATAAAAGGCAAATGGCAAATGGCGAACAGCGACGCACGGCGGATGGCAAATGCCGCATGTTGCATGGCAGATGGCGGATGGCGAACTGGCAGCACTCCCCTGCTCTCTCTCTCTCTGTCTCTCTGTCTCCCCCTTTCGTACTGAGCTTGTCCATTTTGTGCCTGCTTTGCTGTTTTTCGCGTTGTTTCTCTTGTTGCTTTTTGGTGCTTTGGCTGCCCACGCGCCGACACGTTTGGCTTCCGTTGGATTTTCGCCACGATTTCCTTTCGCGCACTTCCCTTTTGACCCCCCTCCCCTGTACCTTCCCTCTCCCTCCCTTCCTCCTGCCATTTCCATATGCAATCTGCGTGTTGCCGTTTACTTTTTTTGTTGCCTTCTTTGTTGGCATTTTTTGTGCTCGTTGGCCAAAAGTCAACCCATGAGCTGTGGCATTTTTAAGTAATTTTTATCGGTCAACTGAAGGCGGCAAGGGATCGGTGGGCACAGTCTCGCACAGTCCTGCCAGGGTTAAGGGTGTGGCGGTGCATGTGTGTGTGTGTGACAGGAAGAAATCTGCAGCTAGGAATTTAAAAGTTGTTACATGACCAACAACAATGACAAGTCCGCCGACAAGGTCAGCGGATGCGGTCAGTATCCGCCTCCCGCTAGATGCCTACCCTGCCCCACTCCATGTGCCGTGTCTCCTCCTGTTCCTCCTGCTGCTGCAGTGCGTGTCTCGCTGAATTGGAGACGAGAGCAGGCACGAAAAACTGGCACTGACTGATGACGATGATGACGGACAGACGGACGTGGGTGGGCATGCTCTGGCCAGAATGAACTGCAAGGGAGGAAGTGGAGTCACACTGGGCTGCCCGACTCGACTCCAACTCGACTCGACTAGACACCAAACTCGACTCGACAAGTGACAAAATATGCAAGGATCAAACCACAAATTCTCACCCGTGAGTCCACAATCATTTTGACACTGGTTACAGCTCGCTCCCAGTGCTCCCAGTGCATCGTGTCCACGCGGATGAGGACTAGATTTGCGTTTGGATAGTTGCATGCCACAGTCGGCCACACATGTCCACTGACTGTGCCGAGTGTCCTGTGTCGTGTGTCTCCTTTGCCGTTGCCATTGCGCGTAGCAGGAAATTGAAAAGTGCAACGCAAATTGCGTTCCGCTGAAGCCGTAGCAGCAACGTGCAACGTGCAACGTGCAGCAGGCAACATGGACGCATCCGTCGAGTGGTTGACAATTGATTTGTGTTTATGTGAGCTGTCCGGCCTCGCCTGCACACTTGGATACCAAAACCAGTCAGTCAGTCAGGCCAGTCTGGGCTGTGTGGGCAGTGCCAACAGGATCTGCCACAGTCCGACACCCTGGTGCGGCCATGTAAAATGCCGTTTGACTGTGATTTAAAGACATTAACGTGATGGCCCTTCAAATTTCACGGCCAGCACGAGTGGCCTAAAATTCAAGTCAATTTTCCCAGGATTAAGCTCGAAAACTGCGTTGTATCTAATGCGGATCTAATAGAAAACAGGCACCAAAGCTACAGTCGAATGTGCCTCAGCTACTATGCATAGTGTATTTTGTGTTGCATACTTTGCGGTGGCTTGAAAATCAGTACCCCTTTAAAATTGTTTGTTGCATAACTTCGTTGTTAATTATGCGATTTAACCACATTTTCAGAAATTTTTAAGGTTAGTTTTTGTGTTTACCAAAAATAAATTGTACTGCATTGAAATTCCGCTTGGAATTTGGGTTTTGGAGGGTCAAAAAAGGCTACAAAAGATGTTGTCTAATGGCTCTGAAATTAAATACTAAAATAATAATAAAATAATAGTATTTAAATACTTCTGTAGAAACTGTGGAAGATATTGATAAACATACTGTTGAATGTATGAATGAGGATGGAAATGTCGCTGAAAAGGGCGTGCTTCTTCTGCCTTTTTGGTCGTAAGTTAAAAAAAACCTTTTACCTTCTAAGAAAAATGGGGTACTGCAGTCTCGATGTATTAGAAGGGTTCACTTAAGAGAAGATTTTAATAAATCTCATGTACAAGTATAGGTATATTCAGGCATTAGATGAATGTTACTTTATTCTTTACTATAAGCTTTATACTTACTTACTGGAGTGAAGAAACCAAGAAGGCTTCTTACATAGAAGAACTTCAGTACATAACTTAGGTCATGTGATCACCCCAGTAGAAAGTTGTCCAGAGTAAGGAGGCAATGCTTAATCTATCAACTTAAATATACAATATATAGAATACCAGTTTCACTCAGTCTCGAAATGATAGCTTAATGTTTATTTTAAGTTATTTATGAAGAATCTTTTGCATTGTAAACTTTATTGCATGTCTAAACATAATTCTCAAATTTCTCCTTCCCTCTTCTCCTCTCCACTTCGCAGTTGTCCAACTGGATGCACGTGAGTTGTTAGTTCATCGAGTGTTTGTCGAAAGTTGACAAAATTGTGCGATTAAAAAAAGTGCAGGCTCACGCTCAAGGACATCTAGAGCAGTTCGAGCAGGAGCCGTTGGAGCAACAGCAGCAGCAGCAACTGCAACTGCAGCAGCAGCAGCAACAGCAGCTCTACTCGCATCATTACCTGCAACCTCATCAGCAGACACATCAACTGTCACAGCTGGAGCAGCAACAGCTGGAGCAGCAGCAGCAGCAGCACTTCGAGCAGCAACTGCAGCACTACAGCAGCAATCACTACAGCAGCACAGCGCAGCAGCAGCAACAGCAACATCATCAGCACAGCCACAACCTCAGTCACAGCACCAACAACAACAACAACATCATCAGCAACAGCAACAACAGCAGCAGCAAGATGCATTTGACCACCACCAGCAGCAACACGGCGGCATCTAATGCCAACAACAACAACAACAATGCATCGAACAACAACAACACGAGCAGCAGCAACAACAACAACAACAGCAGCAACACAAATGGCACCACCAACAACAACAACAACAATTCAAGTAGCAACAGCAACAACAACAACAGTACCGAACAAAATACACCCCCCACACCCGCCCAGCTGCTGAACGAGGCCTACACCAAGATGACCTCCGACATTCTGGCCGAGCGCACCCTGGGCGACTTCCTCACCGAACATCCCGGCGAGTTGATCCGGACTAGCAGCCCCCTCTTTGTCTGCACCGTCCTGCCGCCGCACTGGCGCTCCAACAAGACCCTCCCCGTGGCCTTCAAGGTCGTCTCCCTGGGCGACATCATGGACGGCACCATGGTCACGGTGCGTGCCGGCAACGATGAGAACTACTGTGCCGAGCTGCGCAACTGCACTGCGGTCATGAAGAATCAGGTGGCCAAGTTCAATGATCTGCGCTTCGTGGGACGCAGTGGCAGAGGTGAGTTTGATTGAGGTTCTAAAGGTTCTTTTCCTATTCAACATTGGGCAACTCTTGGAGAGATCTTTAATCCCATGAAGACTGTTCCTGCGCAACCTAGAAGGAGGCGTGGCAGACCTCACAAAGTGTATATATTCTTGCTCATCATCACTAGCCGAGTCGATTAAGCCATGTCTGTCTGTCTGTCCGAATGTCCGGATGACCAGATGAACACACAGATCTTAGCTATTAAAAAAGCTAGAGACTCCAAATTTGGCATGAAGGTTTCTGTTTACTAGGCGCACGTCAAGTTTATTTCAAATGTTGGTTGCCACGCCCACCGCCCCCGCAAATCAATAATTTAATCTTTTAAGCTGATTTGTGATCGACATATAAAAGATATAATGTTCTGAGTTGAACCAATACTTAGCTTATTACAATACCAACATAACGTCAATCCGATCGGACAATAAACACAGACGTTATTAAACAAAAAAACACAATTGGTTAGTAGTAGAAGGAACAGAGCCCCCTCTCTGTCTGCATGTTGCTTTGCTGAAAGGCTTTCTATTGAACCTACTCCCTTAGAATGTGTCATATTTGCCACTCATGCAGTTGTCTAATAGAGACTTCAAGGCAGACTTGTCAGAAACAGCTTGAAGATATTCTTACCTTATGTCGAAGGCAGCGTTGAAGTAAGTTAGATATATTTTATATCATTTCCTAAATCTAAAAGGAGTTCAAAAGGTTTTCCAAGTCAGAGTGTCACTTTTGATACTCAACTACTTTTTAATTCAATAACATGATTCAGTATATCTTTAATCTTCTTTATGCTATTCCCTCTCGACTAACTCTCTCCGCTTGCACTTCAAACCCATATCGAGCGCAAATATATATAGCTAGAGCTCAACAGTTTTGCACCCCCTCGTTCCTATCGTAAATCCCTTCCCATGTGGGAAATCCATCAGAGCATTGCGTGGCCGAAAAAGTTTTTCAAGTGCTTCTCGCACATTGTCAGCGGGTCTGTTGAATCCGTTGGATCCGTTGGCTCCGTTGGGTTGGGACTTTCCTTTGTGGCCGAAATGCACTCGAAACAATTTGTTCAATTATCGCCCCCGTCCACGTTTTGTGTCCGCGTTCACGTTGAGTCGCCGCTGAGTGGCAAAAGTTTTGAGTGCGCCCTCCACTGCTGTCTCTCTTCCCTCGTCGCTCTCCCTCTCTCTCTCTCTCTTGCACGCGTATTTTTCGGTCACTTTTTGCCTCTGTTGTCTTCTTTTCTTCGTTGCTTTTTTTTTTTTGTTTCATTTATCCTTTTGTATCCTTTGTAACCGCTTGTAAAGCGCTGCACAAAATTGTCAGCAGTTCATTAGCAGCCAAGTGGCGAGGCCTGCCCTTTGCCCCATCTTCCCCCGACTGCCCCGCTTGCCCCTTTCCATCTTAGAGTGTTTAATAAACTGTCAAATGGACTGTTGACTCCCGCTGGCGACTTCAACTGGAGCATCGATTGTGCAGAGATATTTGTCTATATAGAAAGCCGCGACAGCTGAACGACTGACTAAGCCAAGGAGGGAGAGAGTGAAAGAGAGAGAGTGGGAGGAAGGGAGTGTAGTTAGAGGGGCGTGTGCTTACGCATCCGCTGCGGTAGAACCGCAAAAACCAAAGCTTTAACTGCGGCGACTGTTACAGCGTCAGCATGGAGCCGCAGCATTCAGCTCCACTTCTGTACATCGCATGCATTGTCAATCACTCGGCCTGTGTCCAGCCTGGCTGCCTCGTTCGCATTGAGGCGTTTAATTGTGAATTTCCCATTCATTTGGGCTAGTCAGGGGCAGGGGCAGGCGAGGCAGGGAGGCAGAGAGGCAGGGGGTGGAGGCACACGTCGTTACGTGTCTGCAATGGCTTCTCATGTTGCTGGCAGCTTCTCGTTTTGACAGACGGCGGCAGCGAGAAAAACTCTGGCAAAGGGCGAGAGAGAGTGAGAGGGGAGGGGGAAGGATCATTCCTTTCACTCAATTTATATGCGTTGTTTCGGCTTTTCTTCTCACTTACGGCCAACATGTCGTATGCGTAATGCATTTATCGTTGGCCGCGACTCGCTGTGCCGCCATTTTGTTTTAGTGCTGCCGTCGCCTGCTAATTACAACGGCAAATGCAAAGCGCAGCCTACACACTCGCCTGTGCAACCCCTAGTTGGACTAAACACCCGCTCTCCCCTCTGCCACGCCTACCTCCCTCCCTCTTCGCTTTCATTGCTTTGTCTCGCTTTGATATCGTGTGCGCGCGTCATGCAATTTAATTACCTGGGCATCGATTTATTTGGCCCCTGCGCCCTGCACTGTGCTACACTTTTAATTAGCAAAGTGCCATGCACATGCACGCACACACACACACACACACACCCACACTCACACACACGCACAAAGGGCAGCGGGGCCACTCTGGCGGTGCCAGTTGGCGATTGTTACGGGAGTTTTGCGTTAGCGTCGATAACTCCGTCATCATCGCATCATATCATGGCACACACACACACACACACTCACACACACACAGCGCAGCACACTGCCACAACATTATAGCATCGTGGAGTGGGTGGGGGAGGAAGGTGGCAAGGGCTGCACCGTCACTGAGGTTTTTATTTACACAACTCTCTCTATCAGGCCATTTAAGACGGCCACAAAATGAACTGAAGCCAGTTCCCCTGTCTTCCCCTCTCCCCCTCTGTCCTTCTGCCTTTGCTCCCTTCACCCCCCGCAAGTCAAACAATCGAAAGTGAAAAGAAAGCAAAGGCAGCTAAATATAAATAAGCGCATAAAAAGACAAACGACTGAGAAAAGGGCGCAACTGAAGCTGGCGCTTGCTTGCCTGAGCTGAGCCACTGCCTCTGGTTACGGCGCTGGGTAAGGCACGGGAGAAGGGACTGTAAGGGGGGAGGGGAAGGGGGGTCTGCCTCGGCGTGTCGAAGACAAATGCCAAGGCAAAAGTCGCTCTGGCTTTCAAAAAGGCAATGCCAAAGACGAAGCTGAATAAAAAACTTTTACCAACTGACACCTTGACTGAGCGCCCTTTCCCCCTCTCTCCCTCTTCCCCACTTCCCCCTGCTGCCCCCTTGACACGCCAAAATAGGGTGTACAATTTGCTTTTTGTTGTCGTGTGTTGAAAATGTCGAGCTGGGCGTTTACTTTGGGGCTTTTTTTGAGGGCAAAGAAAAGAAGAGAGAAAGAGCAGGAAAGGGACGGGAAAGGGCAGGGCAGGGCAGGCAAGGCAGCTCAGTTTCGGGCAGGGTATGCAGGACAGCAACAGGTAGCCAGGCAAGGCAGGCAGGGAGCCAGGCAGGCAGTCAGTGGGGCAGTAAATTGCTCCATTTGCAGTTATGATGAGCTGATACGAGCTGCGACTGTTTAAATTGCCTGAGATTTGTTTGGAGTTGAAGAAGGGAAAGGGAAAAGGAGACGGGCATAGAGCTGGTGCTGGAGTTGGTGCTGCTGCTGGAGTGGAAGACCAAGACGAAGGCGACATTAAAATCAAAGCTGTTGACAAATAACTGAAATCCTTGCTGCAAATCCTTGGCAATTTACAGAACAAGCCTCATAAATCAATTGGGTAATGAAAGGCATACAACGCACACACGTGTCGTAAGGGGGAGCAGAGCAGGGGGGGGGGGCTGTGTGTACTCTGCTGTGCTGTGTGGTGTCAGTAGAAAGGAGAAGGGGAGAAAGGAGCAGGGAGCCGGGAGCAGGGGTGCGGCAAGACAAAGTGGAGTAGGCCACATGCAGACACGCACCTTCCTCCTGCCTTCCTTCCCTCCTCCCTGCTCATGTCTGTCTCACTGTCAATACTTGTGGCAGTCTCACAAATCACAAGCAACAAACAACACATGCTGCACACACACACGCACACACAGGAACACACACAGATAGACACACAGTTGCTGGCAACTTAGTCGCATAATCGTTTTCGTGGCTTGAAATTTACAATTTGCGGATTATTTGCAATTAAATTTTTAGCCTTCCCGTTGAGCTCGTTTGTTTTTGGGTAAATATTTGCGCCGTTTGTCATATGCAACACTCGCACACACACCCACACTCAGTTGTCTGCTTAGCCTTTTTTTTTTGCTCTTCACTTACCTGAGCGCACGCACTAAGCCCTTGAAAGCTTTGTGAGCCTTCTAATCCGGCCAGTAAGTCGCCCAACAGCAAAACGCATTTTGTGGCTTATTCGGTTTACCCTCCCCCCTCTTCTCTCTCTCTCTTCTCTTTTCTCCACTTCTTTGCCTTCTTATTTTCTTTTCCAAGTGTTGTTTTCCCTTTTTGCTCTCGTCTCCTTTGGCATTCATCTGCCTGTTGTTTGTCTGTCATATTTGTTGATTTATGCGCTCACTTGCCATCGATAAATCGCTGCTGACAGCTGCCTTGGCTCCGCTATGATAGTGCTCTGTTACTTTTAGAGATTTGTATTATCTATTATGGGATTTATATTAAACAGTTTGAAGAGAACAACTAACTAGAAAGGATTGTAGACAAATCTTAGTGTAAGCCAGCAAACAAGGAAGTTAGCATTGTAAAGCTTGCTAGCTGAGTTGGTTAAGTGTTGAGGAAGATATAATGCATATATTTAAATAGATCTGCAAGGAAGGTCAATAGTTTTTAAAACATCTTACTTTATTCCATCAAGCAAAGAAGATTCTGACTGCATAAATAATGTAGGAACATAACTTATCTACAATTTCATAAAGAAAAGCCTTTCTAAACCATCTTCAACTGTTTACAAGTAACCTTATTCTTCTAGACTACAGCATCTGCTATAAGCTTTACTTCCCCCACAACTACACTTAGCCTGCGAACTACTACAAGAACTACGAGTACTCAAAGACCTTATGCACCTTCTCTTCTATTCTAGTTAGAACTTGATTGTCTTAAACCAAACAAGGGGGGAATTGTCGAAAAAATATCGCAACAATGAACTCACTTGATGGCAATCAAGACAAAGTGTCAACGAATAAGGCATTAAAAAGCATTTTGCAGCAGGAACAGAAGCAGGAAACAGAACAAACGGACAGACAAATAGACAGGCACAAGGACCAAGCAGAAAGAAGGAAGAGGGAAGACAGAAGAGGAAGAGGGAAGACAAAACGCCACTTGAAGCGACTGCAAACAGACTCAAGACGGAGTTCATTTTTTAAGGCAAGCTTAGTGGGGGAAGGGGCAGGCGGGGGCAGGGCTTGGTTGTCAGCGGACTCAGTGGAGTGTGCCAGCAACATGTGTAAGCCTGTGTGTGTGTGCGTGTGTGTGTGCGTGTGTGGTGCTTTATTGTTGTGTGTGCCGAAATGATTTACGCTTTGTTTGTCAACTTAAAAAGCAAACGGCGGCAACTGGCAAAACACTTGCAAGACATTGCACATACGCCGCGTTGCCATAGACAGGCACAAAAAAGGGCACCACGGCTACGGCTCAAGTGCTAACAGACGTAAGATGTCAACGGGGTGTGAGTCTAGCCGGGGGGTGTGGCTACAAAAGGCGACAGTTTTGGCAGTTAGTCGAAAGAGAGAGAGAGAGCAAGAGAGGGAGAGGAAGGAGTTGCCGCTGAAATGCTTTTAATTGAATCGCAGCAAAGAATTCAGCGTGGGCCTGGCAACACTTGACAATGCCAAGGAGAAGTTAGTGAGGAGGGCAGAGGGGGGCTGTCAGGGGGCTGGGCGTAACAAGTTAATTAAAAGAAAACTGTGTGGCGCAAATGAAATAAATCTTAGGGCTCCCACGTCACTCCCTTGTGTGTGTGTGTGTGTGTGTGTGTGTGTGTGGGAGTCATGTGTTGCAGACAATGAGTTAGAGTTTGAATTGTAATTAATTCTTTAAATGCTGGCAGAGAAAAAACTGCCAAGAAGGTGGCAACTTTGCAAAGCTGTTGCATTATAAATCAGTTAAGGTCTGAGAACTTCTTCAAGCTGCAAACAAATGAGTTAGTCTTCGTTTTGTATTTTACAATTCGAGCTGCCTATTAACTCCTCATTGAGAAAATTTCTATGTGTTTCAGGTACAGTTTGGAGCATTTAATAAGCTAAGCAATGTTCAGATTGCAGCAAGTAATGCAGACTCTCGTATCTCTCAAGCAATTGATAATCAAGTTTCTGTCTGTCTGTCTGTATGTCTTTCTGTCTGTCTATCTGTCTGTCTATCTGTGTATCTGTCTGTCTGTATGTCTGTCTGTTTGTCTGCCTTTCCTTCTGTCTATCTGTGTATATGTCTGTCTCTCTATCTGTCTTTCTGTCTGTCTGTCTGTCTGTCTGTCTGTCTGTCTGTCTGTCTGTCTGTCTGTCTGTCTGTCTGTCTGTCTGTCTGTCTGTCTGTCTGTCGCTCTGCCTGTCTGTCTGTCTGTCTTTCTATTTATTTGTCTGTCTCTCTGTCTATCTGTCTTTGTGTCTGTCTGTCTGTCTCTCTGTCTGTCTGTCTAACTGTCTGTCTAACTGTCTGTCTAACTGTCTGTCTCTCTATCTGTCTGTCTGTCTGTCTGTCTCTCTGTCTGTCTGCCTGTCTGTCTATTTGTTTAGGTAAGAAGTTATTGAAGAATTCATATTAAGAGTTACAGACTCCAAGCTGCTCCCTAGAGATTCCCTGAGTTTCTTTACCAGCAGGCAAATATAACCAAGAATATTCCAACTGCTTTGCTATACTAGCACTTTCACAGGGTACTCCCAGTCGGGTTCTGCTTACTGTTCCTGCTTAGCAAAACCTTCTCATGCCACTGCCAAGTTGCAATCAATAGTCTTGTGCATAGTCTCCCTGCTTGGCACTAGATGGTCGCTTGACACGCTCGTCACTAGGCCCATTAGCCCATATACAGTGTGGAACTGTCGTTGTGCGACTGGATTATTGTTTTATAGTCAACAAATCGCTTTGGCCTTTACGATGTGACAATCGACCGATGTTTTGAGGCTTCGCTGGGGTCATAAATGTGGCGCGCGCGCGTGTTTGGCGAACATTGGCCGCCTCGTTGCCTAGCATGTTGTGCACAACAAGTCATAAATTAGTAAACCGCGTTTCTTGTTTTCTGTAACACTATCTCACCCCCCTCTCTCCCCC
The DNA here is from genome assembly GCA_018151435.1 of Zaprionus africanus. NCBI lineage: Eukaryota > Metazoa > Arthropoda > Insecta > Diptera > Drosophilidae > Zaprionus > Zaprionus africanus. Next base: position 3,995,844 of record JAECXB010000096.1, read on the forward strand.
TCTCTTTCTTGTGCAGGGAAGAGCTTCACGTTAACCATCACCGTGTCAACGAATCCACCACACATCGCCACCTACAACAAGGCGATCAAAGTGACCGTCGATGGGCCGCGCGAGCCTCGCTCCAAGACCAGTAAGTATAGCCAGACTAACTGTTTTTCTTCGCTCTGGCCAATGGCCAATGAGCACACGCACACACAGACACACACAGGCACACACACACGCAGAAACACACACACACTCGCAGACAGACTTCAGTGCTGGCTAGGAACAAATATATTAATTTTCACAGCAGCAATTACAACAATGAATGAGACTTTATTAAAGCCCCAGGCACACACCCAAGCACACACACACGCACACACACAAGTGCCATCTCCCTCACACACACACAGACAGAGGGAGGACAGTGTCCTTGCAGCATGTTCAATATACAGTCGGCTCCTAGTTTAGCAGCTGCAAATGCATATTTATAAGCATGCAAATATTTTACTTTGCATATGTTAAGGCGCTTCAGCTCAGACGCCAGAGAGCAGCAGCAGCAGGATGGGAACGGGGAGGGGAAGGGACTGGGAACGGGGCAACAGCAGTTGTTGTTGCTGCTACTGTTGCGGCTGCTGCTCTGGCAGTGTAATCTGTTGGGTCCGAAGGGCAACAATTCAATCCATGGCATGATTTATATCCTGCAACTCTGCCGGGCTCGAGGCAGAGAGCACAGTTTTCTGCGGTATGCACACACACACACAAACACACACACATACACATACAGAAAGAGTGAGAGAGAGAGAGCGAGACAAATGGCAGTTGGGTTTAAGCTGCCGCCACCAACGTCAGACAAAAGGTTATTATTTTATAATGAATACAATCTGCCGTAAAACTGCAACTGGCGCAAGGGAGACAACGATTAGTCGCAGCAGCAGAGAGAGAGGGAAATAGTGGGAGAGTGAGCTGGATAGAGATAGCATGCTAAAGAGAGAGAGGGGGGGAGCGAGGGAGCTGGCTACAGTTGCAGTTAAAGTCCTTGGTTCATTGTTGAACATGACAATAGCTGAATGTAATGAATGAATACACTCACCCACACTCACTCACACACACTCACACTGATATCTGTACCCTTTCATCCTCAACTGCAAAACATTAAGTTAAGAACAGATAATTAAAACTGAAAAAAACTTAGTGCTATCCCTTTTAGGGCAACAACAACAATTTCACTTCGCCTTTGGCCAGCGACCGTTCCACTTCTCAACGGATCCACTCTCCGGCTTCCGCATGCCGCCGATCGGCAACTGTCAGAGTAAGTATTGTCCTATACCACCCCACCCCACTCCCATTCTCCACACACGTACATCAGTACATCATCAATCGTACATCATGTTTTCTTTCATCATTTTTAACTGGTTTTTATTCAACACTTGAGTTACGGCAAATCTGATAGAAGAGCACATGAGAGTTAAGCTTGAAGAGTTTCGCAATTAAAGGCGTGGTCGGGGGCGGGAAAGGGGCATGCTGTTAGATTGTGTGGTGCGCCCCAATGCAACCGCATAAAATCACACAAAACGATTAGGTGGCAGGCCGGGCCAGCAACAACAACAACAATGTATTAAACTGTGGCTTCAACAAAATTCGAAACAAAACAGAGAAAAATAAACGAAAAAAAATTAAACAAATAAAACGGTTTCAATAAACAAAAAACGCAATGTACAATAAAACCCATCATTAAATTAAATGCTTGAAAAAATATAGGGAAACATACTATAATCAAATGAATCTGACGCTTAAAGCAAATACATTAGGCAGGCAATACTGAGAGGCACTTTGGAAGCGCTGAAAAGTATGCAAGGAATATGAAAAAGCGGATTTTAGAATTTTGGCTATGTTAAATCTTATTTGTATTGACTTTTTCATGCTTAAATGTGAAAATAGAATAGATAAAGTCATGTTGACATAGCTAACATACCCTGACCGAGAGAAAGGGTAAGCACATTGAGTTTTTGCGGTATATTTTCGCTTTACCTTGCCCCTAAAAATGTGCTGTTGTTAAGCTGTTGGCCACTTTATTTAACCAAAGTTTACTATACAAACAAATAATCGTTGGTCAACACACAACGGCAGTTACAACAATTGACAGCAACAACAACAACACAGCAACAACAACAGGAACAGTCGATGGGCAGCACAAAAAACTGGCGTCTAAAAATTGTATTGGTTGCGTTATTTATCTGTCTGTCTGCCAGTCTCGCTGTCTGCCGGCACGTAGGTGTGACTGTCTGTGTGTGTGTGTGTGTGTGTGTACAAGTGTGTGTGTATAAGTGTGTTTGTCGCCATTTTGTATTGTTGTTGATGTGCACGAGTTATCGGCCATAAATCACGAGTCGCATATAAATTTCAAATGATTTCCAGTCGAAATTACAAAATGCTCCCCTCTGGCAAGGGGAGGGGGAGCTAAGAGCGCTATTTGCATGAATCGAAAAACAATAAATAATTTGAAAAGTATGTTTATAAAGTCATGTAAGGGAGTAGCTCAATTTTGCTTAGATCTACTCAAAATAAAATAAGAAAAATAAATAATAATTATAAAATAGAATAAGAAATTTGCTAATTTGAAAATACTCAAATTAAGTTAAGCTTAAAATTTAATGCAAGCCTTATAAGAGAATATAGAAGAAATAGTTATAGAGACCCCTTTGAATGAAAATAAACCCTTAAAACAGAAACAAATCCATAAATCTCGCTAAACAACGGACAGCCGACTTTAAATACCTTGTGCAAACAGAAAGAGATTAAATCACATTTTGTTTACGTTTAACCACGAAAATTAATGATAAATTTTAATATTAGCCTTTGGGCTAAATTGAAAGCGTTATCTAAAAGGCTCAAATAGTCGACACTGCTTTTCTGTTGTTGTTGTTGTCAATGAAATTGATAAATCAATAATTAAAATTGTGGGCAAGTTTTTTCTTTATGGGTTCTTTGTCCATTTGACTCGCCTGCCCTGCAGGTGAATTAAATTTAATTATACAGTTAAAAATGCGTTTATATTAAATTTGATGTTTCAATTTAAAATGCCAATTAATTGCATTACAACAACAACAGCAACAGCAATGCGTACTGAGGCAACACGAGCAACAACAATTAGAGCAAACAAGCCGTTAGCCAAACATGACAGCAATTTGAGTCTTTGTCGTTGGAAAATATGAAAAATGAACAGAACTATGAAATATTTATGCGAAATTCCATTCAAAGTTTCATTTATTTACTATAAAGTTGTTATATTTTTTTCTATATCATATTAAAGCCAAGCCAAGAACAAAACGTAATTTTGTGCGGGCTTAAACAAATATCAAATGCAATTCAATCAGCACACAAATTGCCTGCCAATGACAGCCAATTTGCACTTGGTTCCAACTCTCTGCCCCCTATCCCCTCCCGCCCCGTAGGCACATCGATTACACGCCCAGCCTCCGCCTCTTACCCCGCCCAGTTGTCTAGAGTGAAGCGCACAAATCAAAATGCAAATTGTGCGATTTACAGCCCGACAATTTACCCCCAGCCCCGCTCGACTGCAATCTATGACTGATTCCCCTATATACACAGCACACACACACATAGCACACATATGTATGGTCTATATAGTACATGTAAGTCTATATACGTGCGCAGAAAGCCACTGTGTATCTGTGTGTGTGTGTGTGTGTGTGTGTGTGTGTAAATAATGATTACTGAAAGCGTCTGTTGTTACTGATTACCCATAATTTAATTGTAAATATGCAAAAAGCAAAATAACCTGAATTATTTATTAACAAATTTTATTGACAGTCGCCGCTTGACTTAATTACTGGCATATATTTTATTAATTTCAAAAAAATACCCTGAAATATTTTTATATAGAAATATGTGAAGAGTTGCATTGCGAAAAAGAGAAAAAAAACCGCAAGCAAACTGTCGAAGCAGACTGAAATTCTGATAATGCTACAACAAGTTGAGTGCTGTAATTGAAGGACTTACAAAAAAAAATAGTATAGGAGATTAAATAGTTTCAAAAACTGACACTAGCTTTAATACACTTGAACAGCATTAACCAATAAATTATAAGAGTTTGCAGTAGGCTGCAAGTTTAACAAGCCTGAAAGGCGTTTGATAGCTTAGGCAGAATATTGTAGTTAAATAATTTAGCTTGGTTAAAAAAAAATATAAATATTACTTATTCAAATTTAACACACATCAATTTTATAAAAGCTTAGTTTAGTTAATAAAAAAAATATATATTAAAGCAATTATATTAACGTTACACAATATTATTAATACAACTTAATTTTATTTAAAGTAAAGTGTTCGTTTATTTTAATTTATATTGATTGTAATAATATCTCTATTAAATAAATTAATCTGTTATTTATAAAACTCTTGTCAAGGTAAACTACAATGTAGCTTCTTCAAGTTGCTCTAAACTGGCCTTCAATTCAGTGCCGACTACCTTTCTCCACCTACAAAAGCGGTTGCCCTTTTGCAGTACCAACTTGTTCATGCCTCATGTTCCGATTTAGTTGCTTTCCCTCCATTCCTGCTTTCCACGCAGGGGCTACTGAGTCCGCAATTGGATTGGCTTTGCGAGTGTATAAGCCTTTTGAGCTATCAATTTCTTGTTAATAATTCAGTAACAAAATATGCCCAGATAAAGTCAATCGCTGTGAAAACAACAACAGCAGCATAGCGACAGCAACAGCAGAGATAGACATCAGACAGCAGCAGCAACAGCAGCAGCAGCCACACACAGACAACAACAACAACAGCAGCAGCAACAGCAACAAAAAGTGTTGGCAAAAAGCAACGTAATTAATGGAGGTAGAAGCATTTAAGCCAATAGCATTAATAAAGCCACCACAAAATCAATATCCGGATACGAAAATGCGCCCGTCGCCTATAAAAACTAATTAATAATTTCCGAATGGGCTATTAATTAAGCCTAATTATCTGTGCATGAGCCTGGACCCGCAACGCGGTCTGTACTTCATCCGATGCCCGATAGACCGTAGCCCGGTACCGGGTACCGGCTAAGGGGTACCGGGTTACGGGTAACGGGTACGTAGTACACGGGCAAATGTTGCCTGAAACCAGCAGATCCAAAAACGAATCGAGGGGCCTAAAACATTGGCATTTTGGGCACTTACAACGTACCGTTCCGACCGTCGTCCAAACACCCTTCCATCCTCCCCCTGTTCGCCCGTCCTACGCGTGCTGTCCGTCGCGTCGCATCAGATTTGTTTGTAATTTTTATGCGAACCTGCCAGCCGAAGTCCCGGCCCGCATAATGGCAGTGATGGGGCTCCAATTAGTGGCCCACATAGGCAATAAATTCAGCTGATGTGGACGGAGGGGTCTGTGCTTATTGATGGTAATTACAATGTGCAGTGTTGTGAAACAACCCACTCATAGGGGTGTCGTGTGCAACACTGTGTGTGAGACATAAAAGCTTTTTCATTCACTCAAGTTGCACAGTCACATTTGCTGTTGTCAGTTATCGATAAGCCTGCACCCAAGTTTGCCATCTCTAGTTTAATTTAGTTTTCACCTTCTTTATTATGTTTTCTGTTGCAATTTTTTCCCTTTTTTATTTCGGTTTTTTCTCACTTGTCTCACACTCGATCTGCCGATTCTCCTTTTACCTTCTCTATCAGACTCTTTTCTTTTTTTTTTTCTCTCGTCACTTACATCGCGCACACTCATCCATCCATTCATGCCCCGAACACACTTATATCGAATTACCAACAACAAAGATATGTCCCAATTTGGTTTAGGTGCCAGCAACACGCACTGGGGCTATGGGTCGGCAGCCTCCGCCTATTCGCCGTACTTGGCCAGCAGCGGACTCTCCTCGTGCACCACGCCCACATCGGCGCAGTTTAATAATCCGGCGCTGGGCTTCACCTGCTCCTCTAACGATCAGAGCAACAACCAGGACTTTGGCGGCGCCACCAATCGCGACTGTGTGCCAAGTAAGTGTTGACGAAAGTCTGTGTAGAGTGAAATTAACGATAAATTGCAGACATAATGATAATCAGGTTGACTATCGATAACATTAACTGATAAAATATTCATATTCATATTAATGTTTACATATCTAAAGATGTCAGACAGTTTTAACGAAAGGTTGTAGAGTGAAGTTGATAGTAATTTTCGATAACATTGTAGAAGCTAAAACAGATACAAATTATTGATTTGCATTTATTATATGTTTACAGATATTTAAAAGTCAGACAGTGCTGACATCTAGACCTAGAGTGTAGTCATACGACAAAATGCAGAAGCTAAGGTTAAGAACAAATGGACTATCGATAAAATTAGATGTTTAAATATTGATGCATTTAATTTTTACATATCTAGAGATGTCAGACAATTTCGACGAAAATCGATGTAGACTGATGAAGATAAGAATATACTATAAATTGAAGACGTAAAAATAAACAAATTGACTATCGATAATCTCAACTGGTAATATATTGATTCCTTCTTTAAATGTTTACAAACGTATCGAAATATTTCAGACCACAAATCAATATGGACTTAAATCTTGAATTTAAAAATTTATCGATAGTCATTGTAATCTTTCGCTAGAAAGTAGTTATCAATTGTAAATGTGCGAAAGTACTTGCCCACATTTACCAAAGCTTTAAATGTGAGTTTTGATTATTTTAAAACTTTGCAAATTCGATTATCGATGATGGTATCGATAGAAGTCATCAAACTTATCGATATATTAATATGCATACATGTAAGAAAAGAGCATTTAATAAGTCAAAATCTTCACTTCATAATTTATCGATAACAACAATGAACTACCGATACCATTAGATGTTTGTTATCGATTAAATTAAGTGCACAATAAAATTCCTCATGTTCACTTATTGCTTATCGTAAGTTTTGATTAGCATTTCGATGCACTTAACATTCGATAATTCCTCACTTGCTCTCACACATATTCTTTCTCCCTCTATCCTTTCTTCGTTCGCAGTGCTCCCCGACTCCACGGCCAGTGACCTGGACCAACACCTAAGCAGCCTGGTCGGCTCCACCAGTGGCCAGATGTCGCATCACAGTCTGCTGGGCGCCAGCGGCCAGACATCGATAACATCGACAGTGAACGGCGCCAGTGCCGGCAGCGGAGCAACCGCCGGCAGTGCAGCTGGTGCTGGCAGCGGCGCTGGTGCCAACTCGATCCTGGTGCCGCGCTACCACACGAACGCCAGCAACGAGTACAACGTGCACTCCAGTCAGAACGGACCGCGCAGCCTGAGCGACAGCTCGCAGGCCGAGTCACCGGTGCAGGAGGATCTGCTCTCCACGAATACTCCAAATCTGGGCAGCGGCAGCGGCGGAGGTGGTGCGACCAACGGTGGTGCCGCCAATGGTGGTGCTGGCAGTGCAGCGGGTGCTGGCAGTGGCGGCACAGCGGGCACAGCTGGCTCTGGTGCCGGCAATCCCGCCATGTTGGGCACCAACCAGAACTTCCCGGGCATTGTCAATCAGGCCCAGCATGCCTCCGCCTCGGCCTATGGCGGCGGTGTTGGTGTCGGTGTTGGCGTCGGTGTAGGCGGCGGTCATGGCGGCAGCGCTGGAGCCACCGCGGCCGGCTGCAATGGATCGCTTTACCCGGTGCTGCCCGCCAGCCTGCTCTACTCGCAGCTCTACACGGCGGCCAATCAGTCGGCGCACGGCTTCCACTCGCACACACTGCCGGCACACGCATCGCCCAACTCGTCGGTGCACGGCGAGCTGCAGAGTGTGATGGATCACATCAGCAATGTGGGGGTGCGGCAGCAGCATAACATCATGACTGGGGGCGGAGTGGCGCATCCCGGGGATCTGACGCTGATCGGCAATTGCGGGGCATCGGTGCGGAACATTGAGGATGGGAACACCAATCGGCAGGTGGCCGCGCTAGCTGCCCATCGCGGCCACCACAACCCAACTGACAATGGGGGCAGCGTGTGGAGGCCATATTGAGGTCAGGTTCTGTGGTGCGGATCCGCAGTTCTTTAGTGCCACGAGCACGTCGAGGGCCGAGCGGCGGAGAAGCAGCACGAGCATTTGCAGGGCATCGGGATGGGGATGGGCATGGGCATGGGCATGGGGATGGGGATGGGGATGGGAATGGAGATGGGAGGTGCAGTTGGAGGTGAAGGTGAAGGAAGTGCGGGAAGTGGGATGGGGAGTGACAGTGGTAACGGTTGTGGAAATAGGGATCTGGGCGGGAATGGAAGTGCAGGCGGAGGCGCTGGAGATTGCAGGGGCGTGGGCTACTGAGTGTACATTTCTGTATATAGGCGCTTTTCTAGGACATACGAAACGATGACGATGACGATGACGATGATGTTTTTTTTTTTTTTTTTTCTGATGTGGATATCGAGGGAGGGAAAGATGAAAAGATTTAGTAGAATTTGTTGGAGTCCCACGGGGTTCTCTGGTGCGTTAGTCAAATGTTGAGCATGGAACGAAATCCAAAGATCAGCTATATATATAAACTAAATTAGCAAATGAATGGTGCAAGCGGTGGCTATCGATAACGTGAATGCTAATCGATAACTGCTGCGATGCACTCTCGTAGATATTTTTAACTACTCGTATTATTAGCCGAGGCCCGCGGTGAGCCCGAGCCATAAAACTAAACAAGCTAGTCATAGAAGCAAGTAGAGACGTGAAAAAGGAAGGGAGAAGAAGCAGCTACGATAAGCTATCGATAACCAGTAGAAAACGATAAGAACTTTCGCTGTAGTCCTCAATGTTCACCAGTCTATTGGCCCTTTGTTCACGGTGTCGTCATTTATTAAATATATATTTTTTTTTTAGATGTGTAACATAAAGCATAGGAATAGCAGGGGGATAGAAATGGAAAACTTGGGAAAGGGGAAGGGAGTAGGGAGGGAGGAAGGGATGCAGGGAGCAGTGGTAGAGCCGTTGTATATGAGTTCCTAAGCCGTAATCCATGTTCGTGAATTTGTTTACTGTTCATTTCATGTGCTTCGATATGCGTGTATGTACTTTGAATGTGTATAAATTTGTGCAATCTAAGCTAAATACTATTAAATCGATATAAATATATATATGAACGTATAAACATAAATCGATATATGCATATGTATTGCAACACACACTTATAAATAGCTGTAATGACTCATTTTTTTTTGTCTAGTGCATAAAAAACTTTAGAACTTAAGTGAATTCCACAGCAGAACATTTTATCGACTAACAGTTTCATAGATAACGATAACGATTACAATTGCGATGGCGATGAATACAGCTACAATGCGTGCGAAAGCATACCAAAGAAAGGCAGCTCTGCTTTTCGATATATATCGCAAGTTATCGAGTGCGAATCCTCGCATTAAGGCCTCGCATGACACGTGGCATTAGTTTTAGAAATCAGTTAATATTGCAAATGTCCAGTAGCCCATTTTTTTAAATACAAGTTTAAAGTAAATCATACATATATGGATATATAAATAAATACGTGTATGAGGAATATATGTATGTAATTGATGTATACCGAAACCAAAAGGAAACTATGTGTATAAAATAGAAAAGATGTAAAATCTGCTTGATGAATTCGAATTTTGCATAAGCATGATACACACACAGACACACCTAACACACACACACATACATACAGATATACATGTATCGTATACACATATATGTAATGTCTTTAAGGTTAATGTGCTGACAGATTTATATATGTAATGCAAAATTTGATTTCAACACGATTCCAAAGAAACATAAGCCCAACAAAAACGAAGAAATAAAAGCTTCAAGTAATAAAGAAACCAAAAAGAAAATAAAAAACAGATCATCACAACAATTAAATTAAACGATATATTAATAAAAATCATTATGGAGATTACAAACAATGCGAAGAGTTTTTCTCTTTTCGAGGTTGGTTGGGTAAAACACACACAGACTCCCGAGTTGGCTCCGTTGGGTTGTCGGACTTTAGTTTGCCCTCAAAGCAATTTGTATTTGTACCCTTCACCCCTCAAAAGCGAAAAGGGTGTGCCATACAAATTGCTTTCCACTTTTTACGACACAATCGGGACAATTGGCAAAGGTAAAATTATATCGAGGACGGTGAGTATCGTCTAGCTGCGGTTTAGATTGGCGGGATACGTAATTTTCCGCTCAATTTATTTCACATTGTGGCATCCAATTAAGCTGCAAACCAGCAGCACCGGCACCGCCACCGGCAGAAGGACCTCGCGTTGGACCAGACAATGGCAGATTGGGAGTAGCCGCCTCCGCCTTGTTCGCTCTTTATAAGTCCATAAAAATGTGTTCGCTATCAGAGGTAGAAGTGCGAGTACGAGGTGTGAGCAAGTGGAGCGTAGCAAATGTGGATGGTGGTACCAAGTACTACTGGAACTAGGATTCGAACTCCAGGCAAGAGATTAGCTAGGATGCTCGATGGATCGATGGAACCAGACTGTGCTTTGCGTGCCTGCGATGTTTGAGATGTTTGCAGGGTTTTGTGAGTTTATTTTCGTCGACTGCAAGTTTTAATTATTTCATTTGTGCCTACTTAAAAGAATTCTGAAGATGTTTTGCATAGCTAATTAGCATTCAGCCGGCGCCCTGAAGTATGCAACAGACTTCGCCCCTGCCCTGCCGTGCTCTGCCGCATGCCGAGTGAGTGTGAGTAAGCGATTGAGAGGGAGTGCGAGTGCGAGTGTGTGTGTGTGTGTGGGGTGAATAATTAAAAATTTTACCCATTACTTGCGTTGCTTGATAAAATTTCAAACAAATACGGGGAAACACACGCACAGACACACACACATGCCACAGCTGCCCGCCATTTTAAGCAGATACTCAGGAGAAGCTAAGTTGCATGGAGACTAGGAAACCACTTGAGATGCCGTCTGCGATTCCCCAGGCAGCAGACAGGCAGGCAGGCATCTTACTCAACTGTGCTCCGTCTCTCTTTCAGCCTCTTCCGTTTGCCTCCTGCCTCGTGCCTCGCATATTAACACGTTCCCATATGAGCAACACGGGGTCCCTGGGCAACCGCACTGCCTGATTGAGTGACTGACTGAGTGACTAAGTGAATCCAACTGAACTCAAACGGAACCGAAGCGAACCAAACCGAAGGCAACTAAGCAGAGCCGAGCCGAGAAGAGCTGAGCTGAGTGCATTGCCGAATGTTTGTAAGTGCCTGGCAAGATACATTTGCATACCCTGTAATGAAGAGCAAGTGGGGGTATATTGAAGAAGTTGATGCAAAGAATATGCAAAGCTAGAATGTGAGACATTAATGTTGATACAAGTGCAAAAGTTTAGTACAACAATAACTTTATTTTAGATACTGTTCAGAGAGAATTCCCTCCCAGTTGTAGTTCCTTCTACGAGACTTCGCTTTGAGTACTTATAAGTAACTCTGGCAAGCCCATATTATAGGGTATCTTTGAGCTCACACTTGCCTGTCATTTTAAAAAGACTTCGCACTGATTAGCCCTTTTTTCGGGCTGCCTTAATTAAGGCAGCTGAAAGCAGTTCGCGAGGCAACCGAGCTGAGCTCCTAAGGGGCTATCGAGGTGTTCTCCCATTGTTAACAGCACAAGCAACAATCAGGTAAGGTGGCTTAGCTGTACAATGCGCTGTAAATGATCATTGCATATGGTTTATATGGGTCCGCTGAGAATTCACTTGAGCAACCCTCGCGGCATTTCTCATAACTGACAATCATCTTTTTGACTTGCTTCATTTGTTGCTCTTATGCCAACTGAAACTTTGTGCCTTAATTATGCACGTGATGAGAGACGATGTGTGTGTGTGTGCGTGTGTGTGTGTAAATTTTATTATGATACCAATTAAAGACACTCGCATGGCAGCTCCGCTGCGTCTGTCTTTGCCGGAAGCTTAATTAGCACCTGCAGAACACGCCCCGACTCCTCCTGCGTGTCGTTGGCAAAGGAAAACGGGAAGTGAAAACAAACTTTTTAATTATGTGTTAATATATTTAACTTGTATATGCAGCCCCTCCCACTGTGAGCCATAACGCCAACCCCTTCCTTGCTACCTTTGCCTGTGCTTGCACCCTTCGTTGACACAGTCGCGCTGACTAACTGACTGACAAACAACAACAACAACGGCGGCAGCAGCAGCTAAAAAACTGTAAAAAGCAGCAACAACACTCGCAGTCGCAAGGCCGCAAACCACAAACAACAAACAGCAGCATCAGCGACAGCAACAACAATAACAATGAAAAGAAAACTGCTGCGACTCCCCTCGCCCCATCGTCCCCTCGTCGTCGTTGCACCCAATTGACGCTGCTGATGCAGGTGAATGGCCAACAAAATATTGCAGTGATTTTGGTCGGCGGCACAAATTATGCGGCCCCGCGCCCCCTCTCCCTCTCTCTTGCATCCTTTCTCTGTGTCTCTCTCTCTCACTTCGGACAGACTTCTGTGCATTTGGAAATCTGTTGGCGTTACTCTCCACGCGCAAATATTTAACGGCTGCTACATTTTTGCACCTCGCCACATGCACAGCGCGAAGAGGGAGGGAGAAAGAGAGAGAGAGAGAGGAGGAGAAGGAGTGAGAGTCGGCTAAAAGGTATGAAAACATTCTTCGCAGCGGTTTCCATTGTTTTTCTACATTTCCGTTTCGCTGGCATTGCATTTTTGGCATTCGTACTTTGACAGTAGCAGCCGCCGCCCCTCGCTGTTTGCCCCGTCGATGCCGCTCTCCCAATTGCACAGGTGAAACAATGTGTTGGGTGTGTGTGTGTTGAGTGTGTGTGCGGGTGTGCGCCTGGATGAATGAATGAATGCTTGTAGAAGCTCAAAGTGCGAGCTGGCCGTGCATTATTTGTAGTCCCATTGTTGTTGGGCCTCCTGGCTTTGGGCCTTTGCCAACTGCATTGGCTTTTGGTCAAACCGAAGCGAAATGCCAAAATGCAATTCGAGCTATGTGTGAGCACCCAGTGGGACCCGAGTGGTGCCTGCCTGCAGAGCCTGGTTGCGTTGTTGACCATGCAATGTGGAAGTAGTTTGGCAATGGGGTTAGAAAAGGGAGAGATGAATAGGTAGAAGAAATAGTACTATAAGTAGGTGTATAGGCTACGGTTATAAGAGTGGTATCCACAGTAGTAGTAGCTTGGGCAACACAAGTGGGTGTTAAGTTGCTTGAAATTTAAGTATAATTGAATAAGGAGTAGAAGAACAATTATCAAAACTGGCAGTTGTTGGGGGAGACTTAGTAGAAAATTAAGAGAGTCGTTGAAGTAACAGTTGCAGTAGTAATAGGAAATGTAGAAATATTAATAGTAGAAGAAGAAGTAGCAGTAGAAGTACATTGCAAGTATTACGATAGTAGTAGTAGCACTTATATTCGTAGAATGGGTAGCATAAGAAGTATAAGTTGACGCATTAGTAGTAGTGGTAGAAGTAGTACGAGTTGTAGTAGTAGTAGTAGAAGTAGTAGTAATAATTGTAGTATTAGTAGTAGTAATAATTGAAGTAGTAGTATTAGTAATAGAAGAAGTAGTAGTAGTAGTAGTAGTAGTAGTAGTAGCAGTAGTAGTAGTAATAATAGTAATAGTAGTAGTAGCAATAAAAGTAGTAATATTTGTAGTAGTAGTAGTAGTAGTAAAAGTAGTAGTAGTAGTAGTAAAAGTAGTAGTAGTAGTAGAAGTAGTAGTAAAAGTAGTAGTAGTAGTGGAAGTAGTAGTAAAAGTAGTAGTAGTAGTAGTAGTAGTAGTAGTAGTAGTAGTAGTAGTAGTAGTATTAGTAGAAATAAAAGTAGTAGTAGTAGTAGTAGAAGTTGAAGTAAAATTAGTAGTAGTAGTAGTAAAAGTAGTAGTAGGAGTAATAGTAGTAAAAGTAGTAGGAGTAGTAGTAGTGAAAGTAGTAGTATTAGTAGTAGTAGTAGTAGTAGTAGTAGTAGTAAAAGTAGTAGTAGTAGTAGTAGTAAAAGTAGTAGTATTAGTAGTAGTAAAAGTAGTAGTAGTAGTAGTAGTAAAAGTAGTAGTAGTAGTAGTAGTAAAAGTAGTAGTAGTAGTAGTAGTAAAAGTAGTAGTAGTAGTAGTAGTAAAAGTAGTAGTAGTAGTAGTAGTAAAAGTAGTAGGAGAATTAGTAGTAGTATTAGAAAAAGTAGTAGTAGTAGTATTAGAAAAAGTAGTAGGAGGAATTAGTAGTAGTATTAGAAAAAGAAGTAGGAGAATAAGTAGTAGTATTAGAAAAAGTAGTAGGAGAATTAGTAGTAGTATTAGAAAAAGTAGTAGGAGAATTAGTAGTAGTATTAGAAAAAGTAGTAGGGGAATAAGCAGTAGTATTAAAAGTATAAGTAGGAGAATTAGTAGTAGTATTAGAAAAAGTAGTAGGGGAATAAGCAGTAGTATTAGAAAAAGTAGTAGGGGAATAAGCAGTAGTATTAAAAGTATAAGTAGGAGAATAAGCAGTAGTATTTAAAGTAGAAGTTGTAGAAGAAGTGTGTAATTAAAGTAATAGCAGTAAAAGTAGCAATGTAATTGATTTTCCCAGTAGTCGGGTCAGTATTAGTATCAGAAAAAGTAGCGGAAGAAAGAGCAGTAATATGTAAGTAGAAGTATGAACATAAACACTATGAGTTTAATTAGCATTAGCAAAAGTAGTATAAGTATCATTAGTAGTAGCAGTTGTAGTAAAAGTAGCAATAGAAGGGTCAATACGTGTAGATAATACAGTATAAGAAAGAAGATTGTGCGGAAGCTGTATAAGAAGCCGTAGCAGTAGTACAAGCTATGCAAAATTAAATAGTAGTAGTAGTACATTTCCCCAAGAAAACTTTGCTATCTTCCCGTTAAAGTCCCGCTGGGTGTTGCAATCTAGCTGAGCTGTCTCTAACAAATTCCACGCAGGACTTTAAAGAGCATATCAACTGCATTATAAGATCATCAATAACTATATAAAGGCTGTGCATCATAGCATCATAGAGTACACCTAGTACCCCTACCAGCCTAGACACTTCTCCCGGCACAGCTAGCACCCTCGCTACATCGACTGACCCAGCCCCCTTCATGGTGTGCCTCTCTAGTTGACCAGGCAGCAGCAGCATCAGCAGTAGCAGCAGGCAATCATCGGCCGCATTTGTGTCCCATGTTGGCAAGACCGCTAGCCGGCTCTGTGGCAAGGGGTGTATCTGGTGTGTCTGCCTGCATGTGTGTGTATGTGTGCGTGTGTGCAACTGTCAGACAAATCAAACTGAACTCTCAGCGATTGGAGCACGTTTTCAATATGGTTTGTTAGTGTGGCCACCACTGAGGAGGCAGCAGGAGGCAGGCAGCGTTGCTGCTGGTGATGCTCCATGTCAATGGGACTTGTCGGCCAGTGCGACAGTGCGAACAGTGCGGGACGGGGAGAGGAGTGTAGTGTGTGTGTGTGGGTGTGGTGGGATGGTCCCCAAGGGGAGGGGTGTCACCTCTCTTTTGGAGGGCTCTCTTGGTTCGGTTTTTCGTTGGTTTTTCGAGCATGGCCCGAAATGCCGAATATTGATTTGAATCAATTAATTCGTGCGGTTGTCGCTGGAATTACTCCCTCGAATCTAATTAATTTTAATGCACGACTACATACTCAAATCACACACATGAGTACACACTCACACACACACACACACGAATGCAGACAGACACTCCCCATGCGACAGTCGGGGACACTTTGGCAACATTTTAGTTAGTCGCAGCACAACGAAAATTTATATTGAAGTCGAATTATGCAATTTGCTACTAAATTGATTGCATTTGCACAGCTGCACAAGCAAAGAGCGCCACGAGGGATGAGGGGCAGGGGAAGGGGGGAGAAGCCAATGTAGAGAGAGACAAAGAGAATTAGTGCGGAGCGTAATGGAATTTCCTTCCGAATAGCTTCGAAAACTAAAATCAAATACAAAGGTAAGGATTTTGGTTTGAATTATGGTCACCTTTCAGCCAGAGGAAGCCGACAAAACATAACGGACTTCTACTTTGTACATTTAAATTCCTAATTAAATTCCTAATAAAAATAGATTTTCGTAACAATAAGTTTTGTTAGGATAAGAGCTGAATAAGTTTTCCTTGGGCTTTCGTCAGCTAAGTTGCTTTTGCTTTTGACTGGCTTAGTAGAGGAAGGAAATTAAATTGAATAAAATAGTAGCTAATAAATAATATTAAATAAATTATACACAGACAGCAGGCACATAATATTAATAATTAATTTAAAATAAAATTAATATAAATTAATTAATTTGAACTTTTTCGTCTTGTCTATTCTAGATATTTTTAAAAATTTATTTAAATCATTCACTTACATGCGGCATGTCGCAGGCTTTATACCAGCGCCAGACTACTCCGATAGTTCCTATGTAAGTTATGTATAATTATGTTATATTATTACAGATACTATAACAGAAACTTGCGCTGTTAGCTCCAAGACTTGGGTACATTGTGGCAAAGATACATTTAAACTTGAATTTTGATAAAGATTTTCGGTTTAGATCTAGAAGATTCTATATTAAATAAGAACAATTGTATTTAGGCAAACAGCAAACCAGAGCTAGTGATGAGAAAAGAGTTAAGTATCAGTTATGTTATGGGGATATTTGGATTCTCAATGTGGGTTATGGCAAAGCGAATCCCTCCGGTGCCAGTGGCATTTATGCATTCATGAAGAGAATGCGTTAGATAATTTGTGCATGCATTTATTTTCAATTGGCTGCGAAAATCATATTTCATATTTAATAAAATGCGCTGCATGCGTTATTATTATTATTACTATTATTATTATTATATTCATTATATTAAGCGCTGCTCTATGATGATTTCGGGACCCCCCAAAACGGCAAAACGGGGCCCAGCAATGTTTAAACATTCAAAGCGCCGCTGCCTGACCACTCCAGCCAAGCGCACAAAAAGCGTAGCTCGTTTCGTTTACCACACAAAAGGTTAACCCACACACACACACGCACACACAGAAGGGAGTGGGGGGGGGGGGCAAAACAAATATTGTTTCTGGGCATGTTTTTGGCAGCTGCAACAAAAATGATTTTGATTTTTGGCAATTGCGAAATAAATGCGATCATTTTAAAACAAAATGGCAGGCAACAATGTGCGCACGTGTGCCTAAGTGTGTGTGTGTGTGCGTGTGTGTGAGAGAGAAAAATTGTATATATGATATGATTTGAATACATTTTGGGGACCCGGGCCGAATGATTTGAAATCGTTTTGCGGTTTTTACGAGTTGCAAATCATTTTAATTAAAATATCAAAATTAGAAAATGGAAAATGATTACATTATTCATTAGTTTTCATTACGCATGTTTATTTATTAGCAAACATTTGCGGCTCGTTGCACTTTTCGTGTGCCGGCCACGCAGCGCGCGCTCGCTCTTTGGTTGCATGCCCCCTTCGCAGAAACGGCACTCGTGGCGCCATCTAGCGCCGGCTGGGCCTGCAGCTGCAAATAAAAATGAGATTCTCATAATATTTGCGCAATTTTGCCATAAGCAGCTTGCAGAGCTTGCAAAGTTTTCTTAGCGCGGCTCAAGGAAAAATTTCCGGAAAGAAAAGAAAGAAGGCAAAGCCAACTTGACGGGGTTGCCCGCCTGCCCATTGGGTGTGCGGGTGTGTTTGTGTGTGTGTTGAGTTGTGCGTCTGCGCAGAACATTTAACTTAGACATTCACCCCCTTGCACCCAGGGTCGCGACCTGTTTACGGGGCATCTTGAACGGCGTCCAAGACGTTCCCAACGGAAACTTTTCTTGGCGCTTGGCGGAATTTTCTTTTTTCCGTTTGCCTTTTTTTCAATCGAGTTGCAGCCGCAAGCCAACAGATGGCGCTAGCACGAAAGCTTTGCCCTGCTCCAGTCGGTCTAAGCAGTTTCACGTGCATTATTCACTTATTCATTTTATTTTGTTGCTGCACAAATCAACAATTAATAATAAAACATATCGATAACGCCATTGCACACACACTCACACACACACAGGCAAGCACCCTCACACTTGCACACACACTGACACAGTTTAGGGGTTACTCGCTCGCACACACTCGCCTCAGCCTCAGCCTCCGCCCGAGCGTAAGGCATTTCGACCAATTATAAGTTGTGGTTAACCGCAACATTTATTCAAGAAAACGTCGAGGCCTGCCGATGCCTGAGTGCGAGCGAGCAGGCAACAGTGTGTTTGGCCCGAGCGCATGAGAAGGCAGCACAGCCCGGGGTGTGAGAGAGCAGGAGCGAGTAATGGAGGCAATGGAAGGCAGGGGCGCGACTGGAAGGCGGTTGCCACTTGCCACTTGCCACTGCCACTGCCATTGCCATCGCCCAGACATTTTTTGGGGTTTTCCGATTGAGGTTCGCAGAGTTGCAAATTATTTCGCAGGAATTTTCACAACATAAATCATTGAGCAAAAGAATTTCAAATTCGCTATTTATTTATTGCATTTTCAAAGTTTACATAGGTAAAAACATAAAATTTATTGAATATATCAAATAATTAATAAACATAATTGAAGGAATTAGATACTAATTGATCAATATTCATATATTGTATAATGTAATATAATTTGTTATGTTCTAAATGATGTGAATATAAATATTGTTTAGCCTGTAAAATTTATTATTAAATTACAGATTCTTAATAAAGAATATTAAAAAAAAACGTCATTTATATACATATACATATAGGCACATGTAAATATATTTTTATATGTATCTATAAAGGACGAAATATTTTAAATAATTCCATAGTTTTCTCAGCATTTTATCCTATCAGTAATTCTATCTTTCTTATAACTAAAGACTTAAACTCAATTATATTGTAGTTTACCCGTCAAACATTGTTGGCTCAAAATAGTTTCCAAAAAAATATTGAAACCGACAATAGATTACCTAAAGTCACATAAAACTTGATTACAAATTTGACTTGAAACATCTAAGAAAATCATTCTAACCTAACTCAACTTAACCCAACTAACCACTTAATTTATACAAATTAATTCCAACTGATATTTAAAAGGTTTGAATGATTATGTCTTCATACCATTAGTGATTATTTAGGAAAAAAAAAAAAAAATTTTTTTTTTTTAATTATTATAGTGCACATTATTTGAATAAAATAAATAATAATAACAAATAAAAATAAGTTGGCAGAAACACAACTTTCGCTCTGCCTCTTAATACTAATAATCAAGATGAATCTCTTTTAAAATGTATGTTAGCTAAGGGTACAGACTTCCAATAAGGGTCATTTACTTTCACACTACAGCATTTTTTAATATCCGAATTGCCCCATATTTCTTCACTTTTATTTTATTTTAAGTTTTAAATCGCGAAATCGTTAAATTTGTCATTTATTTTCTATTTTTATGTATCCTTTTAAAGTCATTTCAACTCCGTTCTTTGGTTAGCTTAAAGAAAAACGGAATGAGCCGCTGCCGAGCAATATATCGTATAGGTCTTACAGCAACTATCAAATGCTTAGCTAAACTATCGTATCCACAATTTATTGATGTTAACTATCGTATCTATAGTTTATTATATTTTAAAGTAATATTAGTATAAATAAGGACGCTCCTTGCAAGTTCAACTTGCAACTACAAAATCTAAATTCGCTAGAAATTCAAAATAAGGTGCTACCAAACAATAAGCTCCCTTCCTATTTTATGTATGTATATACTCTGCATAATGAGTGTACATGCTTACAGATATGTTAGTGTGTGTGTGTAGTGCACAATTAAAGACATCGCAAGGGGGCAGCTCTGGCTGAAGCTCAAGCTGAAGCAGCAAAATTAATAGTTTGCCAAGCTGAAACGAATCGCCTTTCAAGTCGCAAACCGCCGACAATATGTCGGTCCTCACAGCAGACGAGCTGAGTGCGAGTAAGAGCAAACTCCCCCTTACTCCCCTGTCTCTCTCCCACCTCCTGCATGCATGCTAAGGCAAACTGAGCGAACCCTGCCCCATCGACCACACGACTCTGCTTTACTTTGGAGCGACGCTGCGACATTAGTTTAACGGCAAATCCATTAAAAATCCATACTAATATATGTCAGGCTAAGGCAGCGCATGCCACAGCGCATAATGAGTGACGGCTCCTGTGGCAAGGAAGCAGAGAAGCGGCATGGGAGAGGGGGGTGTAGGTGTTTGCTGGATCAGAGCTTTGGCTTAAAATAAGATACCACACACACTTTGTGCGCTGTCTTTGCACTTTTCCACTTTTCCACTTTTCTCATTTTTCCCTTTACCTTTTGGCTTAAGTGGGCGTGCGCGTGGGCGTGGCACACTGTCATTTTTCAGTGGGAACCACAGAATAGGGTGTGGGTGCAGGGGGGCGCACTAATGAAACTACGAGATTGCGAGACCAGCAAAGCCAAAGCAGCTTAAAGTTTGCGACTGAAATTCTCTCTGCACTTTCCACACGAAATTCGCGCGAATCCTCCTTACTTCCCCGCACCTCTCCCCTGCTGGCGCACCTCCCCTTGGCCGCTGTGCCAGCCGCCGTTTTTATTGATTTTATGAAATTTTTATTAATAAACATTCGTGAAATATGCGGGTCCAGAAAATGGAAACACTGCGGAATTTTTAATAGAAGCCAGAAAATCAAAAATAAAGCCAAAAAACGAACACGAAAACGAAGAAGAAGAAGATGGGCAAAAAAAACAATTTGGCAGAGAGAGAAAGAGCAAAGCAAAGCAAGGAAGAGAACTCGGCACAAATCAGCGTAATCAAATGGACAAGTTGAGGCAGAGAGAGAAAGAGAGAGAGAGCAAGGAAGTCGCGATGACGACGATGAAGATGAGAGCTGGGCATGAAGGGAAAGAGGGAGAAGGGAAAGGAGAGGGGGAAAGAAGCCAAAACTGACGATGCCGGCAATTAAAATGGCGCTTGGCCTCGTCGGCCAAAAGACTTCAAAAAATGCCAGAAAGTTGAGATACTAATGAATTATCCTTTATTAGGATAATGTATGATGTGGTTCTCTGAAGAGTTCTTCACGCAGCAACAACAACAACAACAGCAGCGGGTAAAAGTTGAAAAAGGTTCGTGCTGAGTTTTCGTTTCACTTCCCCCACACACACACACAGAAACACACCCACACACACTCGAATGGGATCGCATCAAGGGCAACGCGAGAGTTGCTGCTGAGGCTGTCGAGGAAGGGTGTGCGGCAGTCAGTCAGGCAGGCAGTCAGGCTGCTCTGAACTTCTTCACTTCTTGTTTTTGTAATGGAGCCGGGTCTGCGGCCTTATCTGACGGACAGAGCAGGGGGCAGAGAGCGCGGGGGGGTGAGACTGGCAAACGAAGGCAAACTGCGGCTGCGGATGCTGTTGGCAATTTATGAAAAGAGCCAAATTAATCAGACTAATAACGAAAACACGCCGACGAAAAGGCGGCTGGGCAAAAAAGAAACGTCTAAAGGGGGGAGGGGGGCGAGTGAAGTGGCAGCAAGAGGGTAGCACGGCAGAGGGGGGGGAGGGTGGCAAAACTTATGCAAAGTTTTCTTAATGAAAAGATTTACGATGGCAATACTCAAAATTAGCAAAAACTGAGGTTGTGGTAAACAATAAGCGTCAGAGAAGCAGTCAGGGAAGGGGGAGGGGAGAGGAAGAAGCAGAAGGGAGGGGGAGAGGGTAGGGCAGATAAGTGCGTGGAGAGCGGCGGAGTCCACTTGGCACTGGGTGGATACTTATGAACTTTTTACAGTCGCCGCCGGTGGTTGAAATAGCAAAAGTTGTTGAGCAAATTTGCAGACTTTGTTGTTGCTGCTGCAACTAGTTGTTGCTGTTGTTGCTGTTGTTGTTGCTGTTGTTGTTGCTCATGTTGCTGTTGTTGCTGTTGTTGTTGCGACTGCAAGCTGGCCAACTGACCAGGGCTGCATTCAGCTCTGCGGTCTACTGTAGGCATCCGCCAGAGCAGCCTCTCTAACCCAATTAGTCGATGTCTACCACGCCCACGCCCTTAGCCACGCCTACCTTGCTCGAAATTCCAATTGCTAAGCCCGTTGGCAGCTTCAATTTGCCTCTTACCCCCCCTCCCCCTTCCCCCCTCGTTGGCTGTCGGTTTCAGTCTATAGACCAAAAGAAAAGCCAACCAAATGTTATCTGCAGCTGAAATTCATGTAAATCAAATTAATAAACTGTCCACACACTGCCATGGCAACCCTGGCATGCTAGAGTTGTAGTTCGACTTGCGGACGAGGCTTAGCTACATTAACAATCGATGCCACAAGCAGCAAATCTGAGACACACACACACACACACACTCGCAGGTAGACAAAAATGTCTATGATTATTAAAATAATTCGCATGACAGCAGATCGAATGGTAAAACCAATCGATGATTGATGGTCATCGTCATCGGGGCAAGCAAATGTTGCCAATTAGAAGACCTCGTTGTCGCCTCAGCAATGCAGTTGGCAGCGCACTGACTGACTACTGGTTTATCCTGCAATGCGTGCGGGGTTGTGATTTGTAAGGCATTCGTGAATGAAGTCTGTTTTACTTATTATTCAATTTGATTTACATGATACTGTAAAAATACTTAAAGTTGAGTTGGACATTTTATACAGTATGTATGTACTTAGTATTGTTAAGTTTATATAAAATGTTTATTTTCCTCATTTTATTTAGTACAATTTTAACACTTTTGAAAACTTTTATTTCGATAATCAATAGATAAACTTGGATAATAATAAATTGTCTGTTCTTTTTCTGTCTGTTTGTCTGTCTGTCTGCCTCTCTGTCTGTCTGTCTGTCTGTCTGTCTGTCTGTCTGTCTGTTTGTCTGTCTGTCTGTCTGTCTGTCTGTCTGTCTGTCTGTCTGTCTGTCTGTCTGTCTGTCTGTCTGTCTGTCTGTCTGTCTGTCTGTCTGTCTGTTTGTCTGTCTGTCTGTCTGTCTGTCTGTCTGTCTGTCTGTCTGTCTGTCTGTCTCTCTGTCTATCTGTCTGTCTGTCTGTCTGTCTGTCTGTCTGTCTGTCTATCTGCTCTGGCTGTCTGTTTGTCTGACTGACTCTAGTTTGTCTGTCTGTCTTTCTCTCATTCTGTCTTTTTGTCTGTCTTTCCGTCTGTCTTTCCGTCTGTCTGTTGATATGTCTGTATATCTGTATGTCTGTCTGTCTGTCTCTTCATCTCTCGATATGTTTGACTCTATGTCTGTCTGTCTGTCTTTCTGTCTGTCTGTAATTTTTTTCATTAGAGAATAAACTTTAAGATAATTTTCTTCCAACTTTCATCAGCTGAAACTCTCAAGAAGAAAAATATATAGACATATTTAAAATACGAGTATTTCTTGGAAAAAAGCAAACCGTTCAAACCGTTGGAAAGGAGAGTGTATAAGCTGTGTCCACACTGCTCTCTATAAGTTCACCGTTATGACTCTTAAAGTCGGCACAGTCATTTGGCAAATTTCTCAGCTGAAAATTCAATTGAATTTCTTCTCAGCATGTTGTTATTGTTTTCTGGCTCTTTTTTCTTATAAATCGATGCCATGCAATGCCGCAAACGCCACTTCCCCTTCCGCACGAGCAGCAAGAGTACAAGCATACACACACACATACATGTATGTATGTATATGTATATGTATGCACAATACTTATAAAAAAGGGTTAAAACAATAGAAAATGTTGCCACTGCGAAGAGGCAGCCGGGTGAGGGGTTCATTCTCCGGGCCGAAGTCGGAGTCGGAGTTGGAGTTCGCAAAACAATTCTTTATGTGTATTATGCTGGGAAACGCTTTTAACGGCCCGTTCAGCTGTTGTGCTCTGCTCGCTCCCCTCTCCCTCCTCCCCTCTCTATCTCCTCCTTGCGCTGCACCCCCTTCCGGTGCTGTGTGTTCACTCCGGCGGCTGTGAGCCAAATCATTATTACAAAAACAATGAGAACTAAGCGCACTTGCCGCTGCTTTGGCTGCCTCTGCTGCTGCCTCAGGCTCTGCTGCTGCCTCTGCTGCTACCACTGCTGCTGCTTCTGTTTGCCGTAAGCCGTGCGCCCCATTTGCTCGACATTTTTCAACTGAAGTCAACCACCCGATCTGGAGCCGGAGCCGGAGCCGGAGCCAGTGCGGACATCGAATCCTTTCGTTCATAAATCAAGTCTTTGGTTTAATTAAATCTTGTGTTGGCGGTAAAAACGCTAAAAGAAGAGAGCGCCAAAAAGGAAACGAAAACAGTGGCAACAACAACAAGAGAGCAAGCAGCACATACAGCCATACCCTGTAAGCACATGAGGGGAGCAAAGGTTGATGAACGTATCACACAGTTCAATGTTTTGGCGGATAAACAGCTAAGATTGCAAACTAAGAATAATTCTCAAAATGTGTTCCTTTATCAATATACCCTATTAGTGTGTCCATTACAGGGTATATACTGCAAGTAGTAGAAACTACAGTCGAGCATTTTGCACTGTATCTGGGGGCGTAGGGCGTGGCAGCAGCGCCTTGGGCAAGGACCGAAGCGGACTCGTCACGTTTCTAAAATGTCCTCGTGGTTGTCCTGCTCCCGTTACCTTCCTTGTTGTTGTTGTTGCATCCAGCTCATTTCCGTGTTCGGTTAGGAAAAGGCTAGAAAAAAAAGCTAAATTAAATTGACACCTTTTCGCAGGCGTAGCAAGAAAACTTAAAGAAGAAGGCGTGAAAAGGAGTAGAAGAAGAAGAAGGAGGGCATCGAAGGCTTTAAGCTTGACGGGCCGAAAACCAAGCCGAGAAATTGCATGCAGGACACGTTGCAGGATTTATGGCCAAGAAGCAGCCGCCAAACGCAGACTAATAAACACCAGAGAGAGTAGAAATTAAAAAAAAGTAAGAGAGCGTAAGTGGGAGAGAGAGAGAGAGATACAAGGCCTGAAGATGCGGCGGAAAAGTGGCTGTGAGAAATATAGCCAAATGCCAGCGGCGTTTAGGTCAAAATCTACGTGAGGCAATGCGGGAAAGGGTTCGTCAGAGGGGGGAAGAGAGTGAGAGGGAGAGTGTTGGATGACTTGACGATGCGGCCGTGCGGCAGCGGACAAATGAAATGAAATGATACGAAAACGAAACGAAATGAAATGAAATGGAACGCAATGAAATGAAATCCTTTACCGTAAGAATTTCATGCACGTCAACACGTGCTCAGTGCGACAGCAGCGTTGACAGACACACACACACACACACACACACACACAGAGAGAGATGGAGGCAGAGCCAAGTCGAGCCGCAGCGCAATCACAATGGCAATCGCATTGGCAATCTGATTCCCTGTATCCGCATCCGCATCCAAATCCAAAGTCTGCCCCCTTCGAGGACTTGTAACAATTTCTAATTCATATGTTGCCCCAAGGCAGCCCCGAGAACCCCGAGAGCAGCATCCTGCCGTCGTCCTGCCTCGATGATTTATGGTGGACGCACGCGAATACGAAATGAAAGGCGAGACAGAGCTCAGCACGCCTTGACTTCCTGTCTTCCCCTCTCCCTCCCTCTCTCTCTGTACTGCCTGTACTTCGGTCGGTCTGGCCGTTTAATCATTCAATAGGCAATTTGTTTGGCCTCTTCGAAATGAAATGAAATGTTTCACACATTACACGAGCTCCTCCCGAATCTCTGGCCCCGTCTCCGGCCACCATATTTAATATCATTTATCTTTCTTACGGTCCAGCATGCGGTTTGCAAGCACAGCAGCCCAAGCAGTTGCCCCACACCCCCCTCCCCTCTGCACGCACACTACATGTGTGTGTGGGGCCATGTTGTGATTTATGATTATCAAAGTATTTGTTACCTTTATGCCCGAATTATTTGCTCGCACATAAATCATTTTGCCGCCTCTCGAGTTCGCCGATTTGATTAATTTCTTCAATTGCTGTCGCGATTGGCGCCTCCGTTTGCCCCCCCCCCCCCTGCTGACAGCTTCTTGATATGCCAAGGCGTTAACTGGCTGACATAACTCACAGTTGGTCAACAGAGCCCACGCCCTCACGGAGGGGCCCCGTAGATGCGTTGAAATTAATAATTTGGGTCGTGGCGGACGTAACAAGTTAACCTCCATTTCGCAAGGGTTGCGCAGATTAAAGCTAATCGGGTGCTGGTTAAGATATGCCATAGGTTGCCTGAGTTTGCATGAAATAAGGTAGAATAGATTACAAATTTTTCTATAACCTAATGAGCATCTATAGTTGTTTCTTCTCCAAGACTACTTATAATTTAATTAGTAAGTAGTTTCTGTAGGTGGAATATTGAATCAATGTAGAAAAGAATATCTTTTGAAGTGTTCTTCTATTGCAGTTTGATTATCAGATTTCAATTGACGTCTTGAGTTCTGTTTCCATTATTCTAAAATTTAATGTGAAATATCACAAGATGTTCCATTAGTAGTTCATTTGCTCAATGATAATAAACATTAATTAGTTTTGGGTACTGCAACCTTGTAGATTTATTGTACTCCCTGACGAGCTTGAAGCTCCTTATCCATTCCAGTTATCCTACGGTACTTTACCTCTACAGATCGACCTTATCTCCTTAAACTGCCTTTGGTGAATGTCCTAATCGCATTTATGACTTGCCAGCAATATCATGTGTAGTTATGAACGTTCAACAACACTAAAAATTATGTAAAATGTATATTCTTGTTCAGTGTAAATGGCAAAGGTCAGTCTGCTTGTCTGTATGAACACTTTTATCTCTGAGACCAAAAGAGCTAGTACTACCAAATTTAGTGACAGTTTGTCTTATTGTTCCAAGTAGAAAAAGTTGATATTATTTTTTTCGCCTTCAATAAATGAATAAAACAAATGGTAAGCAAAGAATCTTTAAAACTTTAGAACTAACTAAGTAATTTATGATTGACTAGCAAAATCATTGTTGAAGTAACTAAAACAGAAGATTATTTGGTGAAGGCTTTTGGCACATTTCCAATTTAAAAAAAATTTGTATTCGAAATAATAATTAAAATCAAAATTGAATTATTTAATATAAATGAAAACCCCACTAAGATTTGCTTAATTTCCATTAATAAAGAACTCCTATATTGTTCTCCTAAATTTCAAACAACTGTAAGCATATTCCTTGCATTTCTACATCGACTTTATCTCCTCAATCTTTCCATAACTCACTCGTCGAACTGGTCAATCGGCCACAGGCTTGGGAGTTTCACTTCCTTCTCACTGTCCTTACTCCACTCCCTTAGGTTTCCACCCACGGCCAAAGCAAATCCTGAAAGCAAACTCAGCGCCATGAATTATAGATTTGGATTTATTTGAGGCCAAGTAAAACAAATGACCCAACAATCGTCGTCGCCTTCTGTGAACTCGCATTAAAAAAAGGCCGACTGGAGATGCGAAGAAAGAAGAGAAGAGAAGCGAAGAGGAGAGGAGAACAAAGCGAAAGTGGCGTAAATAAATAAACAGCAAAACACAAAGCATATTAGGCTAAGCTACTTGCGATTTCCGTTACACGCCCGTCGGGCAGCTCGCTATAAAAATGCGGAAGCTGATTAGCCACCCCAACCCTGCCCTGCCCTGCCCTGCACAGCCACGCCCAAAATGAACTGGCTGCAACCTGGCGCAGAGGGGAGGCAGCTTTCGTCCGTCGGGTGGTTGAGTTTTATGAGGCACAAAAATTAACAACGCCTTTGGGGTTGTCCCGTTTCTTGAGGCAGCCAACTTCGACGACGACGACGACAAAAAAAAAGAAGTTGCCAAGTCTCATAATCGAAATTGGTCACAGGTGGCCCCAGTTGACCAATGGCCCCCACCCGGAGTTGGGCTTATTGAAATTAAATGTGCTGGCCAGCAGATAATACCCGTTTAAGGCGTGTTTAGTTAAGTTGAGTTTGATTTGGGTGACTTGCCGTCCCGACCCGTCCCGCCCCACTGACCCGACTGGGCATAAGCGAGACGCTGATTGAGCGCACTTTAAGCACCAAGTGGGGGTTACTTGGCTGGAGTAGCTGCTTTTTTATGTCTCTCAAGCCACTAAGCAAGTCTAACAGAAGGAGAAGGAGAAGCATAGGTAAGCACTAGTTGAGATTGTGGATTGAAAATAAGCATATGATATGAAGAGATAGAGATTACCATCAAAGGCACCTCTTAACTTTTCTACTTTAAGTAGGTATTGATAATGTGGAGAAGTTTTTTCATATCCAAATATAATGCAGACATTCTTCTGAATCGAACTAGATCTTTGACGTATCAAAAAGGTTAAGTAAGTCAGTCAATATTCGATTTTTCTTTCACAATATTGAGTTCTCTTGAGTCTATTCCTCGAGTCTACTCCCCTTCATCAAAGCAAGTTCACTGTAGCAGTAGTAGGTTGTACTTAAGTTTATATATTTTATACAAAGAGCAAGGTAAATTAATATTTAACTAATCTGTTTTGAATATATAATAAAGCAATATATAATCATTTTGCAATATGCCATAATCGAACTGGCTTATTATCATATGCTTCCATTCGATTAACCCCTCTTCCAAAACTGAGTTCTCTCGAGTCTACCTCTCTAAGTCTATTCTGCAGTAGAAGCATAGAGAAGTACTAGTTAATATAGTCGTAGTAAGTAGTAGTAATGCAGTTAATGAAGTATCTAAGGTCTCATAAATATATAAATAAAGAGCAAGGCAAGTTAACCATTAACTTATTAAAATAAAAGATTTAGATGATAATCTTGAGAAGTTTTTCATTTCAAAAATAAGTACCCAACTTCATTTTATACCTTTAAGTCGAACTACTTTTTTTGCTATCAAAAATGTATTAAGAAAATATATATACATTTGATTTACCTTCCCTTTGAGTCTATTTCTGTAATTCTTCAACTTGGCTTTCACTCACAAATGTTTCGTTAATGTGGCAAATGACACTCGTGGACAGTGCGGAAAATATGAAAGTGCTTCGACGGGCTGTCTGGCCATTTGTCTAGTTGTCTGGCCCAACAATTTTCAGCCCTGACATGCACAAGCTGATACACACACACACAGAAATATATATGTATATATGGGGAGAGAATGTGTCAAGTCGAGCTGAAGACGGCGTGACATGCTGGCCGCACGTCGCTCCTTAAATTTTTAATCAAATCTGCCAAGCGACAGCAATCATTAATTTTCCTTCAGTGTCCAAGATTGTGGCCATTTTTCTTTTAGGCTTTGTCATTTGCTGCCCCCCTTCCCCCTCCATTCGGCTTGACTTTCCTTTCCGGCTACCTTTGTCACATCATTTGCATGTTGAGGGGAAGAGTCGCAACGGAAAGTGAGCAAGCAATGACCACAATGTTGCAGAAGACGCCAGTGGAGATAAGCGAAAGTGGCTGATCCCATTAAGCAGACAACGAGACTGAGGCCACGACGACGAAACGATTCGATAACTATCCAAGGTCTGCGACGAGACTGTGTAGGTTAAATTGAAGTTTTTTATTAAAGAAAGTCTGTACTAAATAGGAAAAGGGGAATAAGAAACGCTTCGTGGTATTTAAATAGAAAAGTTAACAGAAATATATAAAACAATGTTTAGTCGGCATTATACTTTAGCAAAAAGATGAAGGCACAAGTACCAGAAATGACAGCATCAACAAAATTTAGTCAATAAACTTACAGGGCCGTACCAATGGTACCGCGGGTACTTCAGCAAAACTTCTCTTAGTGTAATCGCCTTACTTTTTAAATTAAGTATGTATTTCGCTTATGAATCATTTTATAAAATGAAAAAGCGTAGTACTTAATATACATACGTTACTTATTTTCCGATTTTATATTGAAAAAATTATAATTGTTTTAAAGAAATTTATATGTCGGGCACCTCATTTTCGATTGATAATATATTTAATGTATACTTAATAAAACATTTTAAATATTTTCAATCAATCTTGCTCCTATATAAATAAGCCAGAAGGCATAGCACAAAGTACCCCACAAAATATGCATACAGACAATAAATTAATTCTAAATTAATAAAATATTCTTGTTCCTTTTGTTTTTGCTGTGGGCCCCTATCTGGCGGGGGCTTTTGTGCAGCGTACTCTCTGCACACGCCTAGCTACGCGCCTGATGATACATATTCATAAACATATATAAGGTATGTCTGTATAATGCTTTTCTTGTTTCTATTATATTTCTTGCCTCTGACATGAGCGAAACATTTCTCTTCAACACTTAAAATTTCCACTTAAATTATGAGAATATCTTTTAAAAGTAACAAATAACCATATGTTTATATACTTACTATATATATTATATATACCTACCTATATATGCATAGTTAATTTAAAGTATTAAGCAAAATTTCATTCAACTCTCACTGAACTCAACTTAAGATCAACAACGAATCATGGACTCGCACTGAGTGCATCTTTAATTCAGTTATAAATTGAAGCACTGCCATAGACCTTTCTCATATACCCCTTTCTCACTCCTCCACTGGAGCTGGCCAAATAGTTTTGGCCAAGAGTGAAACATATGCCGCTGACAGACGAACGAGGTAGCAGGGATGAGGTAACAGGGAAGTGGGGGAAGGAGGCAGAAACTGGTCAAAGCAGCGAGAAAGATTCCAATGTTAGTTGGGATAGATGGATGACGGCGAGGCGGACATTGATAAATCACATGATGTGCTTGCTCCTCTACATGTGTGTGTGTGTGTGTGTGTGCCGACCTATTGTGCTTTAAGTTGAGGGGAGGCAGGGATGCAGAGGGGGGGGTTGGTTGAGAGCTGCCCGTCGACTATCGCGGGTTAGTTGAAAGCGCGACGCTGGCAAACAAACCAAACGAACATAGAACCCCCTTCCCCATCCCTACCCCTACCTGCCCCCCCTTTGCAGACGCCTCTGCTTGGGGCTCCTGTCATGTGCCGGGCTCACGCACACACTTGGCCAAATTCAACAATTTTCTGCAGCGACATCAAATTACGAACTCATTATTGTTAGCGACGACAATAGGAGCGTTGCACGACGGGACACGCTCGACGCGGGGGCAGTGCCAGGGGAGGGCAGTGTGAGAGGGTGGGAGAGGGCGGGGGGTCTGCTGGGCCGCTTTGCTGTTGGTGTTTGCGTTGGCGCGAATTCTGCCAAAAATGCATACAGTGGCGTGGGTGCTCAGGCGAGTGTGTGTGCCAGGCGAGTGTGCCATGTGTGTGTGGGTGTGTGTGCGTGTGTGTGTACTGGGTATTTGTTGACGCTGATAGCGCACGAATTTCCCTCTATTTTTTCGTTCGCATTTTCTTGTTTTGTTTCGCCGCTGTTCGCGTGTAAATCGCGTGTTGGGCAGGGCAAGGCGAGGATGGGCGAGGAATAGAAAGGCAGAAGGACACCCGGAACGAAACCCACATCAAACTGACCAAAATGCATGGAATGCCTATGAAAATTGTAAAGCGTTGTTCCACTGCCATTCCAGCACCCCCGCCTCCCCCCTTCCCCCTTGGCCACTGCGCAGCCGGGCTGCTCGACTGGGGCAACGTCGCGCTCATTAAATGACACTCACAGCAAGGCGGCCAGAAATTGCACGCTATAATGCACACACAGCGACTGCCCCCGGACTCCACCCCCTGCCACATCCTCGTCGTCGTCCCCCCCTTCACCACCTACTAAAACCATCTGCGTGTGAGAGGTGTATTTTCGGGGCGTGGCATTGCATATTTTTAGTTGCAGCAGCGTAGGCGCCGAAAAGCCACGCCAGCAACCTATCACGCCGTTCTCCTACCCCTCCCCCTCTCCAGCAACCATTTCTATTGCTTGTCATACGCAGCGCGCGGCGAAGCGGGCTTTTGTTTTACACAACGGCAACGGCAACCGTCGCGCCCACTTCCCTCTCTGTCCATCAAAGCAGCGTCTGCTTCAATTGCTGCTCTTGCCCCTGCCCCGCCCCTCATTAGACACCCTACAAAAAAAAACCTCTTTCCACTCTTGTGAGAGTAAATTGGACGATCATGAGTAGCACTTCGTCTTCAGTAGAACTAATCCCAGAAGATTTTAGTTTTTAAAAACCGAAAATAACTTTTAATGAATGAAATCTTAAGTGGCAAAGCAAAATTCGAGTATTAATTCTCAATTTATATTTATATTTATTAATATTTATTTGTGCTCATTTACATTTATTTACATTTATTTATATTTATTTGTATTCATTAATTTATTTTTAATGTTATTCATTTATTATTAAATTATGTTCATTTAAATTTATTTATATTCATTTATATTTATTTATATTAATTTTTTATATACAATATATTTATTTACTTAAATTATAGGGCTTTGGCGAACTTTTTTTTTTAACTTATTGTAGCTAGCTCGAGGTCAAGGTACAAAATAAAAACATTTGTTTTTAATTTCATTTGATTTGTTTCTTCCGATATATTTCGGCTACACGACGGTTACCGTTTTCAGGGATTTATTAAACATGTCTGCGCTTGCGGGCGCGTAGTTCCTAACAGTTACAGTTAACAAAAATTAACAACTAAATAACTAAATAAACTACTAAAAAAATAAATAAATAAATCAAAAAATAATTTAATAAATGAATAGAAAAATACATAAATAAATATATTATAAATTAAATAAATTAATTAATTAATTAATAAATAATTACAAAAATATATAAATAGATATTTAAATAAATAAATAAATAGTATGAAAATAATAACAAAATAATAAAAATAAATAAATAAGTAAATGACAATATCTTCATTACTGAATTCCCTCTTCCAATAATAAACTTCTAGTTAGGCTCCCAGTTCAGGCCTCCAGGTTAGGGTATTTGCTGTGTCGCTCTGCTGGCATCCCAACTGGCGCAGCTTGTTTAGTTTTGGCTTCGAGTTTTCGTTTACGTATTTCTCGTTTTTCGTATTTGCGAAAAACCGTGAAAATTACATGCCGCTGACGCAGCGAGGCCGTCACTCATGATGTGCCCCGGGGCCGGGTGGAAGCGGTTGCGGGCGGCCCAGCGAGGTGGATGTGGAGGAACTCCAACGGGTCCAGGAATCGCTGCCGGTACTGTTGCTGCATTTTTTTTGTGTTTTTGTTGTTGCTGTTGTTGTTGTTGTTGTTGCTGTTGCTGGTGTTGTCTCTGTTCGTTCATTTTATTCGCGACGCGCTGATACGGCACGAAGTTGTGCCTGACCGCAACATCGCATGTTGTAGGTGCGCCAATGACGCTGATTTTGTTCCTGCGCACAGGCTACACATTATTAACAGTTCCTGTGACAAAGCGCGGCCGCGACTAGAACGATGTGGGCGGTGCAGCACGAGGGAGGGTGAAGAGGATGCAGGCTGGTAAGGGGGCATCGGGATTGGGTTCAGGATTGGGTTCCAGGCAGGCAGCCAGCCACGGCCACCTGTCATATTACGAACGACGTTGCCCGCTTGTCCTGCTCTCCTTCTGTCCCGGTGTCACGTTGTCCTCTTGTCGTTGTCGTCGTCATCGTCCCCGTTCCTTTGTTGTTCTTGTTGTTGTTGTTGTTGTTGTTATCGTTGCTGTTGCTGCCGTTGGCGTTGCCGTTGCCGTTGCCCGTTGCTGTCCTTTGCCGGCCGTTTGCTGTCCAACAAAATGTTTTGTGGTTCCCGTTGCCCGTTGCAAAGTTTGTACCGCCGTCTGGTTGTTTATTTTAGCTTCGCAACAAGCAGCGCCAGCGCCAGCGCCAACGCCGACTCCAACTGGGACTCATTGGGCGCCATTTAAGTGAAATTGAGAAATTTCGCTGCCCAAAATGAGCCTTTAACAAGAACGAGAAGGCAACGCGAACCATGCGGCAGTGAATGATGAGACTGCGAGATACCCAGTGATCACAGATGGGGCAAGTCTACACATGATGCACTTCGAGGGAGGCTTTATTAAATGTTTTTTGTATTAGATAAAATTTAATTATTAAAAAAAAAAATTAAATAAAATAAAATATAATAGAATTAAATAAAATTAAATACAATAAATAAACTTAAATTAATGATATAAAATTAAGTAAAATAAGAAGAATTGAATAAAATTAAGTATAATTAAATAAAATTAAATAAACCTAAATGAAATTAAATAAAATTATATAAAATTTAACAGAATTAAAATATTTTAATTAGTTTTAAGTTAAATGTTATTAAATTAAATCAAATGTAATTAAATTAAATTAAAACAGGTGTAATTTTATTAAATAAAATTGATTTAATCAAATCAAATAAATTAATATGAATAAATCAATAAAATAAAATTAAATTAAAGTTAAATTGAAAAGGATAGAATTTGAAAAAAAAACTAAATAAATTTAAAAAAATTATTTTTTTTTTAATTGAACGGAATTAACTTGGACTTAACTTAATTATATCATATTAATTTAATCAAGATTTCAAACAAGTTAAATACTAAATAACCTTTTTCATTTTACGTAAACTTCTATCAATAAGCTACTTAACTACTTTATTCAATTAAATTAAGTGCATACATGGTATGCACTTAGTGGATATTATCCTAAAATGGATTCTTTTATAAAGCTTCCTCTTAAGAACCTCCAGTTATTTCACAGTCGGTTCTTTGGATACCTCACGCTTAATACGTATTCACTTACCTGAAGGTGAAACTAAAACTTACCGATGCCACAAATACACTTACAGGGTATTTTGCAGTCGCGCACACTCTCTCTCTCTCTCTCTCTCTCTCTCTCTCTCTCTCTCTCTCTCTCTCTCTCTCTCTCTCTCTGCGCCTCGGCTCCAGCTTACGACATAAGTTCTTATCTTCCACCTTTGGCAAGTACCAGACACACTACGCTATAAGTATGCAGACAGTTCGGGGTCAATTCTGTGCGGATACCGTAAAGGTCAAAGGGGGCGGCACGGGAAGAGGGGAGGGTAGAAGGAGCATATGTTGTAGTTGTGCACTCTACTGATATGATATGCTTAAATACCAGCATACACTTGCCGGATCCATTGTCATTCATTTCCCCTGACAGCAGCGTAATCAGGGCCACATGTGGCTCACCTACCCGAGCCCAAGCCCAAGCCACCCCTCCCCTCCCTTCTGTTCACCAGCCCGTCATGGGGCAAGTGAGGATAGGATGGAAATTTTATCTAGCGTGTAAAAATCACTAACAAATGGCGCAAAATTAAATTTGGCTTATGAGTTGGAACTGACAAATCGTCACGAGTCGCACACGAGTCTATCTCCAGATTTGCCGGTGTCCTGTGCACCAAATTAACATACTAAAGTAAATGATGTGCACCATCCCCCCCTCCCCGACAGCCACCCCTCTTCACTGCCAGAATTTAGGGCAAAAAAGTGGAAAGCAAGTGTGGAAGTTGCAGAAATTAAAAATGAATAACATAAAACCAGACTGAGGCTGCCTGGGTTGCAAGTGTGTCCGTGTGTGTGTTTGTGTGTGTGTGAGTGTGTTGCTTCTTTGGGGGTTGTTTCTTAATGTCACCTTTGACACCGGGTCTCCATCTGGTCAATGGTGCGACGAGGCGAGGCTGCTTCCACTTTGCATGGCCAACAAATTGGATTGCATGCAGAACTCGCTCAGTCTGCGGCACAGAACCGAGAGAAGTACAATGACAGAAACGCGTAGCCCTTGGCGACGCCATATAGAGAGGGGGGGGGGGGACTACCTGGGACAGGCAAGGCCATCTTAAGAAACGATAATGACACAACCTAATAAACTGTTGCCCGGGACGACGGCGAGGCACATCTGAAGCTGAAGCTGGCGACGACAAAGGCCGCAAAACTTTCCGTATCGAGTTTGAGGTTTGAACAGCTTTCAAATTGAAGCGCACACGCACACACTCGCACACACACACTGGCACACACACCCACGTGAGCTGAGCAACTGTCGCTCAAGCGTTAAATAGAAAACTTTATAGCTGCTCGGTAACCCGGGCAACATCAGAGCCCCTGCTGCCTCTCAACGTCTTCTGGTCACACTCGTGTTCACACAGACACACACACACACACACAGCAGACAGTGGGGCGCGCACTTGCTGTACTTATTGCAATAAGTGGGCTTTCAATTAACATACGTGCCACGCGTAGGGAGGGCATGCGTGGCACGTCGGCAATTTGACTTTATGTCATTATCAACGCCTTCAACTGACGCCTAACAGCTCCTCCTCCTCCTCCTACTCCTGCTGCAGCAACCGTTTCTTGCCTACTGCTAATTATGCCATCATTACACACACTCACACACACACACGCACACGCACATGCAATAAATTTAAATGTCATTGTGTCTCCGATATGCGACAATATTCAGGCCTATCAAGGGGCGTCCACCCTCCCCTGCCTAACTGCAAATTGTTTGCTGTTTATTATGACTCCGATGTCAGACAATACAAGTATGTGGTGTCTGCGTGTGTGTGTCTGTGTGTGTTTGTGTGTGTCTGCACTTCATTCACTCCCCTTCCCCCTGCCCCTCACACCACCGTGATTTGGCACGTTTGCTGCGTTAATTGCTGCGAATTATGATAATTACACAGAACACAAGCTCGCCTCAATCGGCGAAGGATCCACTTGAATTTCGCATCGAAATCAACGTGAAACTTTCGCCAGCCGCATTCCTTGATTGCTGAGTAATCGGATCTGGTGCGCCTAACGGTACACGAGCACATAGTTAAGCATTGTGTGTTTAACTGAAGGAGTTCTTCGACCCATTTGCTAGGCATGAGTTTGATTTTGAGTGCGATTATCAAATGAAAGGAGGATTAACGCTACAACTGCGAGAAGCGATGATGTTGTGTTAAATAGAGATGGTAGTTTTTAATTGAGATGGTAGTGCAGTGCATTGCTACAATTATTGAGCAATTGTAAGCAGGTTATATATATGATGAGCTACTTTCTCTTAATTTTAACTTTTTGCGAGGAATGTTTGCGGACTTTCGAGATAAATCTAACTTGGAACATCTATAGGAAGCATTAACTATCGTGTTAACTAAATACATACAATATAATATTATTTGTTATTGGGAACATGTACTGCGACTTTTTAGATCTATTCTATAAGTTTAGCTCCGTCTCTAGTACAGTTTAACCCTACTGTCTGACAATGACTTAATGTTCGTTGAGTTAGTTTTTTAACTTTTCACAATTGAAAGAGCTGATATCTAAGTAGAAAGAACTGATTAAGATCTTCTTAGGTCTCTAACTCAAGCCTCTCACACTAATGACAGAGTTCTTCTTTGGCTCCTTACAAAATTATGATATCAATTAAGATAATATACATATGTATCTATGAAGTCTAATACATAAGAACTCCTGCATAAATGCATGCAAAACGGCAAGTCAATTATTCATTGAAGAAATAAGCACACTTTTGTATCTACATAATTGAATATTGTGTTATGCGCTGTTTTTTTGAATTATTATACTCATTCATTTGACAGGAAGTGCAGTACTTTTGATTATAGTATCCTAGTGATAGTCACAGTACAATATTGTAAGGTTCTTTCAATAATAAATCGAATATGTTGCACTTAGTTCAATACTCTTTGCTTTAAACGAAACTAAGTGGAAAGGTTTCTCGCTGCTTTTATATTGTTTTTTGGCCGTCATTGCCCACACGAATTAACTCATTTCATAATAATGTCTCATTTATTTATAGTGACTAAGGAGTTTAGTATAAAGTGAGTACAGTTTAGTGCAATCTAGTACTTCTGACCTGAACAAAATGCATTCATGCAGTACTCTCTTACTGTGTACGAATATATTGTATATATCTTCTGAATATCTTTCAATTACAACGCACGCTTACTTCGAACACTTCGAGCACTAGCCAGCTAGTTGAGGTATTGCTGAAGTGCCCAGCCAGCTAATGTTGTCTACGAGTATTTACATCTCGCGGCGCCTCATCCGCTCAGAGCTCATTCATTATGCGCGCCTTCTTAAATAAGCTGCTAAAGTGCATGCAAATGCGCTGTAAACAGATGCGAAACAGAAACCGAGTCCGCACCCGCGCACACCCTAATCCAGAGTCCGTTAGGAGCTGGCCCCCATGTCCTGCATATCCTATTTCAATGGCCGCAACGGGTCGCATCAGTTCCGTTGGTTTCTCTGTCTGTGTGTGTGTGTGTGTGTCTGTCTCTCGCCCAGTTGGCATTTTTCGCTTTCAAGTTTGCCCATTTATTTAAACTTTTTATTTGCCAGTTTTCTATTTACGCCAACTTCCAAGTCCCGGCTATAAATTCGTGCGGCCTTTTTAACCCCTTTAAAGGCGTCGCAAAAGGAGAGACAGAGATACAGAGGGGGAGTTGGGGGGAGTGAGAAGGTTGCAAGCAGTGCAAAAGAAATGCGAATTAATTTTCTTAAAAGCTTTTCTTGGCGGCGCTGATTATCTGACCATCTCTTTTACTTCCCACCACCTTCTCCCCCTGCTCCCCCCTCTCCACTGCATCTCGTGTTCTATTTAGCTTCTTTTTTTACTTTTAGTTGAAATTTTATTAACGAAACTTGGCACGCTACTTAAGAAACTATATACAAATGTGTCTCCGTGTGCTTAAATTTATTTTTAATAAATTTTAAAATAATTTCTCGATTTTTCGATTTTTCTCTCCTTTCTTCTTCTCGTTCAATATCATATTTTATATATATATATATAGATTTATTTAATATATTTTCCATTTTTCGGATTGGATTTTGTTTTGCGCAAAAAAATTTGATTTCCTTATCATCTTAGTTCACTAGGTTCGCAATATTTATGGAGCAAAATACATATGTTTAATTTCTCAATTTACACAGATAGTCACTAGTTTATATCATCTATAGAGATTATTACCCAATCCGTAACCCCGACCCCAATAAAAACATTTTTCATTCACTTTTGGGCAATGCTAATTGATTTAAATTCGATATGTGATCCTCCTAAACTTAGAAATACTTTCAATGTCAAAAAAAAAATGAGTCAAATAACTAACAAGAACCCCAGAACTGAAAGTAGAACATCTTGTGCGAGGACTGTCTCCAGTGAGAATGGAAGCTTAACACGACAAGCTGCATAGCTATCGCTCATACTATCGATTTAAGTATTGCAAAAATATCCAAATAGAGTGAAGTAAGTTTCGGAATCCTTTTCTATTTTAATCACAATTAATTTGAAATATTTATTGCATATTTTTTTCAATAATATCTATCGCTATTAGCAAACGATAGTTACGAAAGTTTGAAAAGAAATGTGATAGTAATGTAGTACAACATTTTCACATGTTCAACTCATGTTAAGCATGAGAAAGAGTATTTCGGATGTAAGTAAGTTGTTAATCACAATACTTTCTCTTTCGTGCCATAATTATTGATATCTTGGATATCGATAGTATTACCGATAGTTATACAGCACTTTATGTTAACTTTTCAACCTATTTCAGGTATAACTCAACTAGGTCTGCTATTGAAAACTTCTTTATAGGGTGAACATTGTGCAGTTATTTTCAAAACTTGTTCTAATATGATATTCAAAAATGCTCTTCGCCGATACTCATTGAGCAACCCTCGCACCTTGCGATATGATCCACCTGCATTTGCTTTCTACCTCTCTTTCCCCGGCTTCCCTTTTCCCAATCCTACTCCTGCTTCCCTCTGCCTGTCATCCCCTCCGTCTGCCCCAGTCCGTCGCTCGTACGCGCCGCCAGGCAACTGCCCAGCAAGGCGGCCGCCAGCCGCTAGTAGGGGCGCCACACATCCGACGTCGGCTTGGGCGTGCGGGTGCGTATGGGTCCGCCTGCGCCGCTAGAGCCGCTGGCCGAGCGCGATGTGGTGCTGACGTCATCCAGATCAATGGTCTCCACGGGCGAAGGCGAGCGTCGTGTGGAGCTGACCGGGGGCGATGCATTCGGATTGGCATTCTCGGCATCCGGCGGATTGTGTGTGATCAGTGTGACGCAACGCTTGATCAGATTAACCCCATCCGAATCGGTTGAGCCCAAGGGATGAGCTGCTGCTGCCGCTGCCGCCGCCGCCGCTGCTGCTGCCACTGCCTCGTGATGCTGCTGCTGTTGCTGTTGTGGCACGCTGCTTGCTGCCGCTGCTGCTGCCGCACTGCGCAGCCAGGGCAGATCGCTGTAGCTGCCGTAGAGCTGTGTGTAGAGCCACTGGCTCGACTGTGGCAGCAGGGGACTCTGCAGGAAGAGCTGTGCCGCCAGTGCAGGATTGAAGCTGTGCGCCGCAGGAGCAAAGTGACCCGCACCGGCAGCAGCGAATCCGCCGAAAAGCTCTGTGGGATTCTTGCTGCGTTGAATGAGCGAGGTAAAGGCGCCTCCACCTCCTCCTCCTCCTCCTCCAGCTCCTGCACCTCCTCCTCCTGCTGCTGCCCCTCCTCCAGTTCCAGTATTGCCACTGCTGGGCAACGGTTCGGCCAGCGTTGCCACACTGCTGGCATCGGCACTGAGCAACGTTGGACTGCGACTGCGTCCGGCCTCCGGATCGGGCTCCTCCTCGTCGTGCGTCAGCGAGCTAATGCTCTTTCTCGGCGATCCCGTCACCGAGATGCTGTCGCTCTCGAATCCTGCATCAATATTGCTGCTGCTATTGTTGTTGTTATTGTCGTGGTGCTGCATGCTGCTCAGCGTCAGCGACGGCGGCGGCGGCGATCCGCCCGCACTGGCTCCGCACACCGTCGGCTGCACGAACGCACTCAGCGTGGCGCTGGTCGTGGTCGTCGGCGATCCCTCGGGGCTGGTGGTACTATGTGCCGCACCCACTGTCGCCAGTTGCTGCTGCTGGTTATCTGTGTGGAGGGAGGGAGGCGGGAGGAGAATCGATTAGTGTGAGCTCCTGTCGAGGCATGCGCTGCACTTACCGCTTAGTCCACGCAGTCCTCCGGCCGCCGCGCTGGCTGGGAAGCCTGCGCCGTGATGGTGCGCAAAGAAGGGGCCACCAGGGAAGCCAGGACGTCCGCCCAGCGCCATGTGAGCTCGCCAGTCGGGCGCATGCAGGTGACTGTGCATGCCCACCAGGTGATGTGCGAAGCCTGCAAGGAAGAGAGAGGGGGATTCATTTCAGATGAGGATCAGCGATGATGATCTACTTTAAGATTGAGATCTTAATTTGTTCGCAGCAGCAGATACAGAAGTATCTTAAAGATGCATGAGAATCTCAAAAGTATCGTATCTTATGGCTACAAAAGTGTCTGGGTACGAAGGTATCTTATGAATACAAAGGTATCTTATGGTAACAAAAGAATTTTATGGATTCATGAGGATCAATGAATAAAAAAGTATCTTTTGGATGCAAAAGTATCTTATGGATACAAAAGTATCTCAGTAAAAGTTCCTTATGGATACCAAAGTATCGTATGGATAATAAAGTATCTTATGGATACAAAAGTATTATGGATACCAAAGTATCTTATGGATACAAAAGTATCGTATGGATACCAAAGTATCTTATGGATACAACAGTATCTTATGGATACAAAAGTACCTTATAGATACTAAAGTATCTTATGGATACAACAGTATCTTATGGATATAAACGTATCTTATGGATACGAAAGTATCTTATGGAGACTAAAGTATCTTATGGATACCAAAGTATCTTATGGCTGCAAAAGTATCTAATGGATACAACAGTATCTTATGGATACAAATAATCTTATGGATACCATGGTATCTTATGGATACTTAAGTATCTTATGGATACTAAAGTAATTTATGGATACAAAAATATCTTATGGATACAAAAGTACCTTATGGATACCAAAGTATCTCATGGATATTAAAAAGTATTATGGATACAAAGGTATATTATGGATAAAAAAGTATTGTATGGATATGAAAGTACCTTACGGATACAAAAGTATCTTACGGATACAAAAGTAATTTATGGATACCAAAGTATCTTATGGATACAACAATATCTGATGGATACAAAAGTATCTTATGGATACGTTAGTATCTTACGGATGAAAAGTATGTTATGATAACAAAAGTATCTTTTGGAGATATATTTATACATCTTATGGATACAAAATTGTCTTAAGTATTCACAACTTACTTAAATATTCAAATACATTTCTTCTCGTCTTCACTTTGTTGCTGATTCCTGGTCTCCCAAGAAAAGCAACACCTAAATTTTCTAAAAACTGCAAATCGATGTCTACGCAGACCCAAAAGTTGTTGCAAGAAGCGAACGAATATATGGCAATGCCACAAGCTCAGCCGGACAGGGGCAACAATGTTGCAAGTCCAATGCCAAAGCCAAAAGCCCCGACCACATATAGCCCACTGTGCAAGACCAAAAACGTTGCCGCACATTTTGGTCGCTGCAAAACAACATTGGGCAGCAAGCCCGCCTACTTAGCTCCCCTTCCTGTCCCCTGTCTCGCATCTCTCCCCTCTCTCTTTCCCCTCTCTCTCCAGCCTCTTTCTCTTGGCCATTAAGCGATCTACAAGCCGCCATATTGCTGCTTATGTAAATGCATCTTGGGCTGCCCTTCATGTGCATGTGCCCAATGAGAACTTCACCTTCGGGAGGGACAGACTGTGAGGCAGGCTGAGAACGGAGAGGGAAGAGGCGGGGGGGGGAACAAATCTGGCAGCGAGAACGAGAAGCAGCTCAAGGCAAACTCCTAAATAAATTCATTAAAATTATCCCAGTCGCCGATGTCGTTGCTCCGTCTGGACGCCA
Organism: Zaprionus africanus; assembly: GCA_018151435.1. Lineage (NCBI taxonomy): Eukaryota > Metazoa > Arthropoda > Insecta > Diptera > Drosophilidae > Zaprionus > Zaprionus africanus. Next base: position 4,038,354 of record JAECXB010000096.1, read on the forward strand.
TGCCTAGCCACGCCCGTCGACACCCGCCCAACCTCCTCTTTCTCCCCCCCCCCTTTCCTACGCCCTCCTGCGTGTCCCAACTTCGCCTTGTTGTGGATGATTGCAATGGTGTTGCCGCTATCAAGTGGCAGCCCACATTTGTGGGCAAGCAGAGGGGAGGCTGCTGCTCCGACGTTGCTCGAGTGGCAGGGAAGGGGACAGTGGGGAGAGGAGATAGAGGAGAAAAGAGAGGTGGCAGGTGGAGGGACGCAGGGAAGTATGCTGCAGCTTCTACAGCCTCAAATGGCAGGCCGCAGTCGCACATACTACGCGGTCGATGGCGACGCTGGCTGAAGATGTTGCAAGAGGAGAGCACGCTCACACACACACAGACACAAACACACACGGAGAGAGAGTTGACTCATTGTTGTCGCTGGGCGGGTGACTGTATGTGTGTGTATGTGTGTGTGTGTGTGTGTGAGCAAGTTGCACTTAAGAAAACTCCAAGGCAACAAATGTTGAGAGATTCTTGTCTCGCTTAGTTTCTCTCGCACAGTTTAAGACGCAGACCGACCACAACACACACACACACATACACACACAGACACACACTCGTATATACACACACATACTCACACTCGCACACACACACTCCGATTCGCACACACTGGCCGCCCACATGCGCGCTCTCAATTGCAATCGCTCTGGCGCTGGCGCTGGCTCTGCTCTCTGTCCCGCTCTGGCACGCCTCCGACACTATCCGTCTCACTCTGTCGCACTTGAGGCCAAATACTTGGCCAAGTTTTGCCAAAGTTTGCAACCAAAATTTTACCGAAAATGTGACACCAGCAACCAACCAACGAACCAACCAGACCAACCAGTCAGACTGCCATAGACGACGGCGAGTCGAGACGAGACTAGGCTGAGACGCAGACAGAGACGGGGCATGGGGCTAGTAGCAGCAGCAACAGCAACGTCTATGTCTGCGTCTACGTAGAGCACTGAGCGCTGAGCGTCTTGAAGCAGCCCGTCTTCTGCATTACTTGATTGGCATGCTGCATTATTTGCCAGCTCTGACACACTTACATAAACTACAAGTACTCGGAGCATACTCGGAGCATACGCCAGACCAATGCCACTTGATGTCACTGCCGCTATGTGGGTCAAACAACTGTGCAGGCTGCAGACGTGGCTGCGACCAGAGAAAACTTGCGAATCTCAGACAAAGCTCAATCGATGGGGCCTTGTTTGCCTGTCATGTCTTCGAAGAATTTCTGGAAATCATCGAGCAAAATCGACTAAAAATATTTGAAATATGCTCAGAAGAACCTCGCAAGGTTTGCCTATAGAGCCGGGAATTTATATTGTTAAAGATAAGGCATGAATAATACAAATTCCCATTTGCAAATCTACCTTTGCTATTCGTAATTCGCTCAATATTGAAGAATACTTTGAGTTTTTTATTTGACTTTATTTATTTTAATTATTTGACATTACTTTGCCTTTGCTGCAGGCTGCAAACTGTAATTAAATCTTGCTGTGATTGATTGAGAAATGCACACGACATTCTCTTAGGCACACAACGGCATAATTGTCGCACAAAAGTCAATTTCCAGCAGGAATTTGTGGCAAAGCAAGATGCAGTCTTTGCTAGCGCTGAAATGTATGCAATATTATTTTTATATGGACTTATTTTCGATACAAATCTTTATTGTTTATTTGTATTTATATATTTATAAAATTATTTATTTATGTTTGTTAGTTTACTTTTTGATTCATATATTTATTAGTTGATCACAGGAATGGGTCAAAAAAAGGTTGTCTGTCTGTATGAACACACAGCTCTAAGCTATTATAAAGGCTAACGACATTAAATTTGGCATATAGTTTAATAATTATCTCGAGCAGCTAAAATGATTTCAAAAACTTGGCTGCCTCTGCAAAACAATAAAATAATTTTTCAAATCGATTTGTAAGCGACTTATATAGCATAAACCATGCTGACCTTAACATCTGCTTAGCTGACTAAAGTATCTAGGTAGAGCTTCTAAAAATTTCAAATCCGTTCGGGAAATAAATACGGAAATTATTATACTTATTTTAAAGCCCGAAGTTCTTTGTTTTGTGCATTAGTTTAGTTTTTTTTTTTTCAGTTAATCGACTCTAGATTGTAATAATGCTCATATATGATAAATGAATAAAGAAAGAATTTAATTCAAAAATTTTAAATACATATTTTTTTGAGCTGTCTTTATTTTGTATTTAGTTTTTATAGAATACTAAAGATTAATCTTCATTTCATTTTCAAGCTGTTAAAGATGTTTATATGCTTCTTTTCATTTTTTTCTTACTATTTACAATAATATTTATTTGATACTTGTATGTATATAAATAAAATTAAATATGAAAACAATACTTGTATGTATAATATATAATATAATCTCACATTCCTTCACTGCGATTGTTTGTAAAGAAAGCCTTTGCCAATTTAATTTCTTTCATTTAGTTTTTTGGAAAAGGAATTTGAATAATCCCAGTTTGTGGAGCACGCTGCATTATTCTTATTTTCCAGCAATTTAGTATAGTATGTGTGGTTCACAAGCGAGGTTTTGGAAGCAGCTACTTTGCAGTTAGTTGCCTCCACTCTCCCTCTCTCTCACTCCCTCTCTCCCCGCCCCTCTTCTTTTAGTTTGCGAACATGCATTAGCACTCATTATAGTATTTCGTTTTTTATCATTGCCTAATCCCTCTTGTGCTCATCCCATTAGCATTTGCTGCACTGCTTCGTTTTTATATATGTGCGGCAATGTGTGAGTGTGTGTGTGTGTGTGTGTGTGTGTGGAATCAGCATATATAGCTATATAGCTGGGGCTATGTACTCGCGCTGCTGCCGATTCGACTGGGGATAGGGGCAGATTTTATAGTTGGGTTTTGGTTGTGTCACACAAAATGGCAGCAGTTACAGCCCACAAAACTACGACGATCACAGACTCACACTCACACACACACATACAGACACACACAGGCATGCACAGACACAGACACGCCCACGCTGTCGAGTGCTACTTGAAGTTAGCAGCGGCGCCCGACGGCGAAGCAGCGCTGGCTACGTTAAGGAGGAGCAACAGCAACAGCAGCAGCAGCAAGAGGAGGAGGAGGTAGAAGAGGTGGAGGGGGTCAAGGGAGGTGGGGGCATGCCTTCAATGCGGCGGATGCGAGGGCAGACATTGAGCAAATTGTGTTTCCATATAATATAACATCACGTCGATTTTGGTAACCCAAACTATGTCAATGTGTGTGTGTGTGTGTGAGAGAGAGAACGAGTGTGAAGGCGGCTTGGCCACTGCCCGCACACACACGCACAGGCAGGAGGAGAGACAGACAGAGGGAGGGGGGCAGGCACACACAGCTCCAAGCTCGGTGCTCGCATGGAAAGTGAGAGAGACCGCACGAAGGCGTACCAAGGATGGCGACAGTGAAACCCCATAACAAAAACCTAAATATGCGGTCCTGTAAGGAAACCCTATGTGCGATAAAGGGTTAGCCGCGCTTGGTGTCAGTTTGGGGTCGGGCTTTCTTCGGCACGCCACGTAACGGTATTCGTCGGAGTCGGGTGTTCTCGTCCGGGCCAGCTGGCGAAGGCAGAGCGGGGAGGCTGAACTGAAGTGAAGGCAGCGGGGCCAGGCAGCTGGGTGGGCCATGGCCCTGCCCCCATGCATGAGTGAGCGCACGCTATGTGTGTGTGAGTGTGTGTGTGTCTTTCTGTCTGCCTATGTGTGTCTATGTGTGTGTGTCTGTCTGTGTGTGTGGCGGGGCATAACGCGGTGCCATTGGTGCGCCACAAAAAGCTTTCATGAGTCCAACTTCCCACGCTTTTTTCCCATCTATTTGCTTTTGTTTTGTTTTGTTTTGTTTTTCGCCCGCTGCTTCCTCCTCTTTCTTCTCTCTTTCTCTCTTGCTAGTGTGTCCAGTACTTTTGGGCATGAAAAATAATATTAGAAAAGTGTTTGCTGCTTGGAAAATACTCGAGAAAACTCAAGAAAATCTCTCGCATCTTTTTGCCGTCGGCAAATGCAAGTTCGATGTTTCACCGACGGCATTTCAACGCGGCAACAGTGTCGATGGTCGCACCGCAACCCAGACTCGCCCACACACACACAGCCTCCCCCCTCCCCATCCGCCCCCCTATGCTCAGCAAAAGTGCCCGCAATGAAAACGAAAGGCGGTCGGGCAAAGCAAAGCAGAGCAGCGCAAGGCAGCGCAGGAGGCAGCAGAAAAAAGAACTCAACTGCGCGCAACAATTTCTCACCACAAGACGGCGCTGTCTTGGAAAAAACGCGTCGTGGCTCAAGGAAGCCGGCTTCTAACTCACCACAATGTGTGGTGGGCTGGCGGGGGGGAAGGGGGCACGCAGCAACCCCCAGGCTAATGCGCGCACACACACACAGACACAGACATTGAGCTTGCCAGCGAATCAGGGGAAATCTGGCCAAAGTACATGACTGAAAAGAGACTCAACTCAATTTTCCACTCAACGAGAGCGCGACAGAGAGAGCGAGAGAGAGAGAGAGTGAGTGAGTGAATGAGACGCAGCGAGTGAGCACGAGAGCGAGTGCAAGTTGACGCCTGCGCCGTGGGCCGCACTCGACGTCGACAGCGACGCAACAGCAGCAGCAGAAGGAAACTTGTGCCGCAACGAGCACATTTGTGTTGCCTACTTTTCAGCGCGGACACTCGCATGCTCGCACGCCGCCGCTGACTGCCTCTGCCTTTGCCGCTGCCTCTGCCAGTTGCTGCGTTGCGTTGCGTACATTGCGGTTAATTTGTTTGGCGAATTTCGGGCATTTTTTTTTCCTAAGTCAGCCAAGAATAAATTTAGTAATGAAGTAAAACTGAAAATCGAGAGTCATCACTTGGCTAGCAAGGAGAGCAGGAGCAGGGGGTGGGGCACAGAGGCCAAACTGCATCTTAAAGTTAAAACTAATAAAGATGACGACTGCGGGCCAACATCTGCTGTCGTCTAGGCTAGTCTCGTATCTCCCTCCTGTTGCTATCCTCAGCGGTCTTAAGCCTATTGATTTTTCAGCACACACTGCACCGTCAACTTTAAGATGTTTGTCTGCCAAGCGACAAACTTTCGTTGGCATTGGCAGCAGCGGCAGAGGCAAACTAATTAGGCTTCCTTCCAAGCTAGCTAACAACTTAAAGCTCGGGCGGATAATGATATTATAACATGAACGAGGAATTATCACAGGTTTTGACAGTTCACTTTCTGTTTTCATTGCTCAAGAGATAAGAAATATTTTTAAGGAATATTTCAGAAATATCTTAAATAAATTACTTAGCTTTTTCTTCGATTTCTAGCTGGATTTTTTTTTGTATATAATAATTTATATTTATATATATATTTTCAACTAACAGTTCACTAAACAAGACTTTTAAAATAACATTGCAAATATACATAATTAAATAAAATTTAATTTTATAGGAATTTAATTATTAAATGAAGTTATTTTAATTTATTAATCATAAAAGGAAAAGTAAATTTATCCCAGCTGACCAAAAACATTTCTTAAATTTATAAATTTTATTTTTAGCATATTTTGTGTATTTTTTGCATACTTTAGGGAGCAGCTTAAAATCTTCAACTCCTTAAATTATTTTCTAAATAACTTTGGTCTTAGTAATGCCATCGCAACCAAATTTTCAGATGCCATTTAAGCTTGAATCGTATTCAAAATATTTAAATTTTAAAAATAATCAAAAAAATTATTTTTATTGTTCCGAGTTAATCTTAAGATCAACTATGAACTGAATTCAACTACTTATGAGAATTATTGATAACTATACATATTCTTTATTGTCAGTTTATGCCTTTAGTATCTTATTCATTAGCCTTTTATATAAATGTTAATCATTTTCCCAATATATTTTTACATTTTTTTTATATCTTCCTTGTTCTCTTCATTACTTTTTGTACCTTCCTCATTATAAATCGATTATTTATGTACAATCCCCAAATAATCCATCTCCCACTCTACCTGTACACACAAATAACTTATCCACCTAATTGCCTATCGATATGTCGACCTGTGCCACCCCTAACTGGGCTTCCTGCCTGCCTGCTCCCAATCGAAATTCCTAATCGACGGCACTTAATAAAGACTTCCAACCAGCTGCGGCTGCCAGGCAGCCAGTCAATTTCTTTTTTTTTGCTTTCTCTCCCTCTTTGTAAGCCTCTACAGGTGAGCTGAGCAGTTCCCCTCCTTCTCACACAAACACTGTCTTTCTGTTGTTGCCTGTCTTTATCAATTTCGCAGGCGGCAGTCGGAGTCGACTGTGTCATATCAGTATTTACACGTATTTGCAGTAGATTTGCAAATTGTTTTGGCAAATTTGCTGCTATTTTGTATGGCACGCCAAGAGGTTGACAACAAGACCCCAATTTCGTGGGGTCACAAACGTAGCTGAGGGGGGAGACAGGCAGGCAGGGAGGGGGGCAGGAGTTCCCCTGCCACACGCACAATACGCACAAATTTACCGTTACACAAGTGTTGTCAACACATGCGAGTGCGAACGTGTTCAAGGCGGGAGGGAAGCAGACAAAGACGGAGGCGGAGATGGAGGTGGAGGCGTGACACATTCCAGTCCGCCCACACACTCGCACACCCTCACGCACACGCACATGGCGGATGCGTAACAGGCCGCAAGTTATTGCAAAAAAAAGAGGGAAAACGAGAGTGAGAAGGGAAGAATGAAAAAAACTGTAGCATACTTTTTCGGGGCGCGCTAAAAAGAAATTGCAAAGCGCCGCAGACGACAAAGTTGTTTGGCATTTGGCAAACATATTTTCGCAAATGTTATAAATAATTTTAAACGCACCCGCACACCTTACCCTCCCCGTCCCCTTCACACACTTAAAACGAGCCGTGCCACATGTCAGCCCGGGGTCAGGGGTCGCCTTGGCAGCAGCAGTAACAGCGGCAGCAACAGCGGCAGCAGCCACGACCCTTCAGCGTATTAGTGTCGCATTGACACGTAAATTGACATGAAATTGAATCAATGCTGTAATATGTCCTTGGGGGGCGACACGGACGGTACACACAGTACACAGCATCCTCCCTCCCTCCCCTCCCTTCCTACTCCGTCTCTGCTCTGAAAGGAGCTTCCCCTCAGGGCCACAGCACGATGACTTTAAAATTTTCTTTTGCCAACCAAATTGAGCTGTAGGCCGCCCCCACAGGGCTCGACCCCTGCCCGATGACTGTGCAAATTTGTCCGTCTGTCTGCATGTTTGATTATATCAACTAAATCATTTCAGTTTTGCAAACGAAAAACGCTCATATCACCCAGGGCGAGTTTATAAAGCTGTTTAAAGACATACAAAGCCTAAACCCTTTGGCGCAGTGCAAGCGACGGAAGGGGCAGAGTGAGAGAGAGGGAGAGTGGAAGGAGAGAGGGGAGTACTCACTTAAAGCTAAAGTACGCGTAAGTATTGCAAGTCATGTCAATTCAATGAGCTGCACAGAGACAGGCGATAGTTCCAAGATATCATCGCAGATAGAAAAAACATTAAATTGGGATTAGAGCAAGATTAGATCTTAAATGTAAAGAAATAGCTAAGATATTTATTTTATAAAGAAAACTACCCCAATTCATTGATAAACTTATAAAATATATGAACAACTATCGTAGAACATATCGAAGGAATACTAAACAAAGCAGTAACAATGAAGAGTAACTTTTGCACACTTCTCTTCAAATGAAATGAGAAATATTAATAAATATATAATAATAAATTTATAAAAATCAGTATATATTATTATGTTCTGATTTGTGAGTCCGTTTGTCATGGCACCCCTAATATGAAATAAACTTTATCTAGGCACCACAAAGTGGTAGCTGCCTGCCAAATTTGGTGTCTATGGAGCATATAATTACTGAGTTAAGCGCGTTCATACAGACAGGCACAGAGATAGATGAACGAATGAACAATACTACATCGATTGACTTGCACATACACCCGTTATGCTTGTGATTTCAATGGGTACCAGTTATAGAGATTCATAATATGCTCTAGTACTGACAAGTTCCTTCTTCCTAAAGCACAAAAAAGGAACAACAACACGAGTTGTGGTGCCTGTGCGAGTTGTGGTGCGTGTTGTGCGCTTTGATCTTTGCCTACAGCGCTGACACATTGTCGACAACAACAACAACAGCAAGAGAAGTGAATACAAAAAGGGGTTCTGAATAAATGGACGAGTGCGCGAGTGCGAGCAATCTTAAATCGAATAGACTCGCAGCGAAGACAATGCGCAGTAAAATGAACTCAAGCTTAAAATTCATTTAAAACATTAACATCCGCACACACACCCGCACACACACACACACACGCACGGGAGTGGGAGTGTAATTATGCACACATGCGTCGAGTTGCCAATGGGTTTTATGACATAAATTACATCAAGCACAAAATTTTAATATAATTTTCACTAAAAACGCGCGCGAAACTTTTTTAGTTGGCACTGTTGCTGCCGCTGTCGTTGCTGCTGCTGCTGCTGCTGAAGGCAACATCAAAAGGCTAGGCAACTCACACACACACACACACACGCGTGGCAGGAGCGGGTCGCGCGTGTGTGAAACAGGATATCCGTTGCGGAAGTTACAAATTTTCCACTTTCCACACTCATGACATGGCTCCGGGCACCTTCTACTCAAACAGCAGCAGCATGACAAGGAGGAGGGGCGGGAGGGGGGAGAAGGGGTTTGGAGGCGGGTTGAAGGGTGCCAAGGCGTGGCACTAATGTGCCCTGCTTACGACGCCATTTTATATTTATTCTGTTCCATCAAGAAAAGCACTTGTGCCTGCCTTTTTCTGCCGAGCTCAACTATTTTCCAGGCCATGCAGAAGGGGAGGGGGTGCAGAAAGAGGTGGAGGGGAACGGGGAAGCAGCGCAGCGTCCTTTTAATCATTTGGCAAACTTTCTGTGACACGCAGCACTCCAGAGTCAACTACATTTTGTGTATGCCAAAAACTACTCGGCACATGCTCTCACACACACGCACACACACACGCACATGCACACACGCACACATATTGCTTGCGACTGCCTTTTAGTTTTTAATGTAATTTCTAGACAGTTTTTTGCCGCCGTTGTCACTTTGCACTCGCAAGTGCGAAAAGTTCGCAAAGTTTTTTTCGAAAATGCATTTTGCCAAACGATTATCGTGCTGAGAACTTGAGCTGCGTTGAAGACCCTTTTAAACTATCATATAGAACACAAGCGTATCTGTTTAAAACTCAACTTTGAGCGAGCGAAAGTCAGAAAGATGCCCAAGGTTCTTTACTCTTGCAGGTTATTATCTTCTTCGATCGTTTCTATGCTAGTTATAGAATTTAATTAGGGCTTCGTGTATATTCTATATGTATAATTTGATACGTTTATTTCAGCCGATTGTTTCTATGGCAGCTTTATGTTATAGTTGGCCAATTTTGATGAAATTTTCTTGACATATTAAATACATAGAAAAAGTGCTATGTAGTAAATTTTGTTGCTATATCTTGACAATTATCAAAACTAGGCCGATAGTTTGTATGGCACCTATACGATATATCGCTCCGATTCGACTCGCTCTGACTTATATAATACACAGCGTAATACTTACTATATATACCAAGTTTCATCAAGATAGCTACACAACTGAGAGACTAGTGTGCGTTGCAACAGAAATACGGACAAACGGACAGTGATAGTTGGACTCCTTTGTAATTTAGAATATATAGACTTTAAAGCTTAGATGTTTTAATATACGTGAACCTCTGACAAACTTATATACAACTTTAACCTCTCAAAGGTACTTTACATTAAAATAATTCCCCTACAAATTTTCAAAAAATTTTAAACCCAAAAATTTTTCCAAAAAAAAAAAATTTAAAAAACCAAATATTTTTTAAAAAAAAATTTAAATTTAAAAAAAAAAAAAAAAAGGAAAATAAATTAATTTTTTTTCAAAAACAAAAAAAAAAAAATAAAAAATTTTTAAAATAACAGTGAACTGATGATCTCTCCATCACATAAAGACAGCTGTATACTTAAAATCGATAACGATAGTTTTGAATTTATCGCATAGAAAACTGTACAAAAGCGAACTCAATCAACTGAAATCGAAAATGAAATGGAAACAAACTTTTGCAGCTCAAGGCTTCAACTTGTCACGGTAAATATCGAAAGGAAACTGACTTAATTTGCTTAGTTCATAACCAAGTGAAACTTGCAGCAAGTGAAAGTGAAGAGAACAGAGAAAAGTGAGAGAGAGACAGAGAGAGAGGGGGAGAGGGAGGGAGAGAACTTGCCCAATCCACTTGCCGCCTCATAAATTTCATAGCGTTATTGTTAAATTTTAATAAAATCAAAGCGTATCAAACGAGATTGTTCACCAGGCGACGCTGCTGGCAGTCGACTGTGTGTCTCCTTGCTTGCCCTCCCCATGCCGCACTGCCTCACTGCCGCACTGCCGCATTGCCGCCTTGTGTCGTTCTCCGTCGTTATCCTTGTTCGCAGCCTGGTTATATCGCGTGTTTATTGTTGCAACAGTCGCGTCGAAGCGCTTTAAAATAATTTAAGGCAACGCCTGCTGTCAGTTCGCGACGGGGCAAGGGAAGGGGAACAAAAGGAGTGGTGGGGGTTGGTTTCTTCGGGGGTTCCCAGGCCATGCGCGCATCCTCGCGACTCGACGACGACGCTGCCGTTTTGTGACTCGTTAAAGGATTAAAATCATTTTAATGGATTTTTCAAGCTGTTGTTTTGTTATATAATTGTCGCCTCTATTCTGTCACTCTCTCCCTCTCTCTCTTTCTGTGTGTGTGTGTGTGTGTGCATTATGGGCGCATAAATGGGGCACACACTTGCAGCGCCAGGCAGCACAAAAAGGCAGCGCGAATCTGTTTGCACGCCTGTCGAAGCGACACGGCGCAACCAACCCAACCCAGACCAACCCAGTCCAACCCGCCTGCCTGCCTGCTCATTTGTCATCATCCTTATGCTAATGTCTTCGGGCTGTTAACGATGCCCGCGCTCGCTAAGTGCGAGGGATCAACGAAACGGATCAAACAAGTGGCTAACCAAAGTGACTCACTTCGCTTCTAGATCGATGCGAGTTGAACTAGTTACAACATATTGTTGATTACTTTAAGAAATATTCTAAGCCTTAAATCCCTTCAAGTTCAAGTAATATACCCTTTGACAACAATCTAAATACAATGTGAATACCTAAAAACAAAGTCTTCTGCCTCCCTTTGTTTTCTCTCTGCAAAGCACATGTGCAGGCACGTTGACAAAATCTAAAGCATACCAGCAGGGGCAGGTAGAGTTGCAGTGCTATCATGAATTGTTGTTTTATTTCTTTGTTTATGATCCAATCGCAATGAAATTTGTAGGAAAGTTAGATATTATAGTCAGCTAAGTGTATGTTGAAGTCACAAAGTTATATCTTTAATATTTCGCTTACAAAACGAGTTAGAAAATTCATTTATTGATTAACTGAGCCGGTGGGCGTGGCATACAACATTTTAAATAAACGTTATCTGCTTACGGCATACAGTAACCTTCATGTCAAATTTGGTATCTCTAGCTTTTATAATAACTGAGATCTGTGTGCTCAAACAGACAGTCAAAGCACAACAAGATTCGGCTAGCAATACTGAGCACCAAGGCCTCCTTCTCACATCGTTATATTCAGTTTATTGTACACTAAATTCATATTATATATGTACTCATTGCACATACTATATAATAAGGGGTATATAAACCCTCTAAAGCGCACCACAACCTCACCCAGATTGATGGCATAAAAGTCTTAAAATCAAACTTAGCCCACGGCCAGAAGGGCTCAGCCCTGATAACCCGTCTAATGGGAGTATTTATTTACAAGCTGCTCAGCTCTGACATCGATAGCTGAGCTAATGATGTCTCTTAGCGCTTGGCGCTCAAGGCGATGCGCCACAAGGGTGGGAGGTGTGTACATACCTGGCAACTTGAAGGGTAGACCAGCCATAAGCGGATCGGGACCAAAGCGCTGAGGTCCAAAGGCAAACGGATGAAAGCCCTGATGACGCACCTTCGAGCGCGGCTCCCTTGGACCATCCACGGTCACCTTGATGGCCTTTGTGTATGTGGCGATTTGAATGGGATTCGTTGAGATGACAATAGTCAGCGTGAAGCTTTTGCCTGCAACCAAGAGATAGAGAGAGATAGAGATAGATATAGATTTATTGTTTAGCTAGTGCGAAAGAAGTTGTTAGATGCATAAAACGAACCATTGTTAAATCAAGACCCCACACAGATTGCACAAGTTGCACTCAGCAAGCGAAAAATATGAATAGCAGAATGAATAAACGAACGAACGAATCAACTGAATGAATGCGTCAAACGTCAGGTCGAATGGGCACAAACACACAGACAATGCAGAGAACTGAATCCCGGCAATAATGAATGCAATATAAAGTAGCATGCGGCTCCTTTGACATGGCAACTAGTTCAATTGTGGCTGCCGTTGGGCCATCTCGGAACCCGCAGCCTTCACTCCCACCATTGCATAGAGCAGCCCCTTCTGCTGTCTACTATGCCAGTCTAGGGTTGCCATAACAGCCCCCAGGACTCAATAGACTCCTTAGCGAGCTGGCTTGCATATTCGAAATATTCATAAACTTTCAAACTTGAACAAAAATGAGGTTGGGAAATGTGAATGCGAATGGCAATGTGAATGCCAATGGGAAGGTGAAGAGGAAGGAGAATGGTAAACCGGGTATGGCAACTCAACAATCAACTCGGGGTCGTTCATATTTTGCAGCAAGGGCGCGAATACGAAATTCATGGGGCAAACACTTCAGTTAATCAGTCTCAGCCCCCTTTGTTGGTTGTTGATTTCCAAAACAATTGACAGCGATTTACAGCAAAATTATGTGAAAAGAATTTCAAAGATTTGCGTTTTCTTCAAGCCATCGGTGTTTTCTTAAAGGTAATTAAGCTTTATAAATGACAAAATAGACGAAATAAATACGAGTCTATTCTTTTATAATCATATTTTTATTTATTACGAAGCAACTTATTTAATGTATATTCATCATACACACAACATGAATGAAATGACTTAATTATCACTAACAGTAGAGAACATTTTCTAACCTCAACAGAAGCCCCCCGAAATTATTTTAATGAGCATGCAAATTTTCTAATGATGAAATCAATTTTCACTGACGTCATTTTGGACTTTTGTTTTGTAGATTTAAATAACTATATAATCAAGAGATAACCTTTCGTTAGTTATTTCTATACTCGGTAACTTTGTTTGGGGGTGTATGCAATATAAGAAAGGGTAAACTATCAAAATAAATACTTTCAGTATAGATTAATGTGCAATTCGATGCATAAACGAAATAATTTCAAAATTGAAACTATTGTACCATATTACTGTCGTTATCGCTAGTTACATTAGTAACGGTAAATAAGGATATTAAGATAGATAAAAAGTACAGTTTATATTTATGACAGTGAAAGGTCCCATAGAATAAAATACTACAGAGAATGTACTCAACTGTGATAAACTCGTTCCCACCTAACCAAAATGATTTCTTCATAAAATACATAACTTCTATTCTGCGCGTATTTTATGTTGCATAGTTTAAGGAGCGGTTTTAAAAATCACGAACTTTTTAAATTCTACCTTTGATAATTTCTATGTTAACTATCCGTTTGCAACCACATTTGCAGAAAGCATTAGAGCCTTGATAGTTATTGTGTTCACCAAAAATGAATAGTCTTGCCTTCTGGTTTTATTGATTAGCTGGGAAAGAAAGCGGCGTTGTTAAATTATATAATAAACTTGATCAGCAACCAATAGTCACATATATTGACACTTAATTCTAGGTTTTTATACCCTTCCAACTTTTTCAATGCTTATTTTAATTAGAACTATAACTATCGCATACTATCGCAACTAACAATCGTCTTCGACACACTTTGTCATATGTTTAGCAACCCATCTGACAGAGATCTCGACAATATGCCATAAAGTCGAGCAACTTTCACCCGGCATTTACCACTAAGTGCCTCGCCCAAGCGAGACAAGGCACGAGTAGCACATATCATATGCTGCTCCTGCTTGTCTCTCTCTCTCCCTCACACACACAAAAACAGGGAGACAAAGAGACTCTGTAACTCATTTGCAAGTTTCTGGTCTACATCAACGCCATTTTGTTGGCACATTTGAGTTAACAACAACAAGAACAGCACGTGGGAAGGCAAACAAACTTCTTAGATTAATATTAAATTAAACGAAGCATGCAAAAAACACAAGAAGGCGGCAATCATTAAGGAAGAAGGGGAAGGGGGAGGGGTTGGCGCTTGGCACTTGGCATCCGCAGCTAACCGAAACAAAAATATTGCCAGCCTGAGGCGACGAGTGGAGAAGAAAACCCCAAGAAAGCTACACAAGAAAACAAATGAACATAAACAGGCGAAACGAACCAAGAAAACCAACAAAATGAAATGAAACTTTTTTAATTATGCGCCCTTAGCGCCAAAGCCCGCAAACGCGCCGGCTACGCTCCTTCCCCCCCCCTCCCCCGCCCCGCCACCACTTGCCATCAATGTGGGCGAGAGCAACAAGCAGCAGGAGGGAGGGGGAGGTGGAAGGAGGAAACGAAAGAGGAAAGGAAAGAGAAAAGGAAGCTGACGCTACCAAACGTCAACAAACTAACGAGCGACGGCAAGCAAGACAGTGGGCGGCGTAAGGGGGCGTGGCCGGGCACAAAGTGGCTAAGACAAAAGGCTCGAATGTTATAGTACACCCCCCTCCCCCGCTCCCCTCCCTCGCTGCTCCACTCCATTTTCGCCAAATGAGCAAAAATTGCAAATAAATCTGTTGCTGCTGTTGGCCATTTTGTGCAGCGGGTGGGCGTGGCTGGCGCAGGCGACAAAGAACTTTGCTGCTAATAAGATGAAAACCATTAAAAGTCGACACAAGTCGCGTCCGCTGCAGGAAGAGGGGGTGGTTGAAGGGGGGGCTGGGGTCTGGCGGGTTAAAATGTTGTCATTTTCGCAACAAAGCAAAAATTATCACCACTTTGCAAGAGGCGACAACGAAAAGGACTTGGAGAGAAGGCAACAAGAGGAGGAGTGAAGGGGGAGGGGGAGTGGCAGCAGTGCACCCTTTTTAAAGGCCAGCGTGTGTGTGTGTGTGTGTGTGTGTGTGTGTGTGTGTGCGCTCGCACAGACGCTAAGTGATTTTAAAACAAAGTTTTTCTCCAACGTTTAACGTACAATTTTGCCGAGTGTAATAGAAAATGTCGCCGTCGTCGTCGTCGCTGTAGCCAACTTTCGATGCTGATAATGAAGCAAGGCAAGGAACATGCAACATGGAACATGGCACAAGGAAGGAACAAGGCGCACTCGCCTCACTTAACAAGGGTTCGCCGCCTCGCAGTGTGCGTAGGCAATTTAATGGCAGCACCAGCCCCCAGTTCAGTTGCTGCCCCTGTACCAACTTCACTCTCCCCACCCCCCGTGCCACCTTCACTGCCCCGCCCCCGTTGTGTCTCTGCCTCTGTAACTGTAGCTGTGTCGCCGTGTCGCCCTGCTAATGTCGTTAGTAGCATGGCGCCATAATTATAATTTGACATAAGACA
Organism: Zaprionus africanus; assembly: GCA_018151435.1. Lineage (NCBI taxonomy): Eukaryota > Metazoa > Arthropoda > Insecta > Diptera > Drosophilidae > Zaprionus > Zaprionus africanus. The sequence goes on from JAECXB010000096.1 coordinate 4,054,018, forward strand.
AGAAGTCTGAGGTTGACAACAGAATGACATTTTAAATACACACACACACACACACACACACAGAGTGTGAGAGAGAGAGAGAGAGCGAGAGATGGACAACTGTGGCGACTGTGCAACCCTCGCCTGCTTGGCTTTTGCGTATTTAGACACTTAACAGATCATAATTTTAACACTTTGCCTAATGCCAGTCGAGCCGTGTGAAAGGTCGTTGGGGGGGAAAGGTGCCTCGCTGATGTCTCAGTCGCAGGGAAAGTAATTAGTTGCGAACTTCAGGCGTTTACTGTGCGAATATTGTGCGATTATTTCCAATATCTACTCACTTTGTGCTCTTTAAAATGTTACTAATTGGAGCAAAGGTAGGTTACAGTACATGTGAGATTGATCTGGCAACGCCAAGTCAGATAGAATAAGCTTACAGACGAAGAAGAAGCAAGAAAGAGTGCTCGAGACGATGCAAAGAGTTGAGATGGGCAACTGCAAAGCTTAAAGAATTAAGCAGCAACAAATTACAGTTCAAAAATAAATAAAAAACATAACAGATTAAGTACAAATATTAAATATAATATAACTAAAAAGATGGCTTGGAAATTTAACTAAAGAAAGAAGTCATTTTATGTAACCTGCGTTCAAATATTGAAAGCATTTTATTTTATTACAAATTAATCTCAAAAACTGCGATTTGTGCCTTAAATTAATAGTTAGTAAGATTAATAACAGTTATCATGTATCGTAATATACATAAATGATACAAATATTAAATACAGTAACAAAAAAATCACCTTTACTCATTCCTGTTCCCCTCTTTCTTTTCGTTTCCTTTCTTTTCTATTTCCACTTGCAATGTTTTTCCCTCACTTAATAAAATAAGTTCCTCAAGTTATTCCCCTTCATAACTCTCTCTCTTTTCTCTTCTACTTCCCTCTTTCTTTCACTCTCTTCACCCCATTCCTTCTTCACTTTAAAGACACCCTGCACCCTGCTCTACACCTAACTTTAAATACTCTACACTCGCCAGTTTAAAGCGCTTTCCCAACTAATCAAAGCACTTTCACTGCAGACTGCAAAGGAAATAAAAACGCGCTCGCGTTTTCGGTCGCTCGCGGCAAAAGTCGCGTCTGCTGGCGGTTTATTTGCATTCGCTGCGACTGCGACTGCTTTCCGTTTATAACTGTTACGCTCTCTTGGCTTCAACTGTTTTATGCTCTTTCTGTGCTGTGCTTGCTGCCTTTACACTGTCTGCCATAAATATTCATATGTTTATTTTATACTCCGTTATTTTTTTGGCTGCACTTTACTTGCCAAGAAGTGAGACATAATGCCCCGCCTGCCCCACCGTCCGTCCCTGCTTTCCTTGCTGCTTGTACTTGTGCTCACGCCCCCCTAGACGTTTGCCCTTTTTGTTGGCTTGTTTTACCCTTGCAGAAGGTATATTCATTTTGCAATACAACTTATAAAAGTATTTATTTTCTGAATCAGCATCAACAGGGGAGTCCAAGTAGCGATGTCCGTTTGTCCGTCTGTCCGTAAATCAGTGTGTCCGTCTGTTGCAACGCACTCTAGTCTCTCTGTTGTAAAGCTATCTTCATGAAACTTCGGAACGAGCCGGATTGAAGCGATATATCGTATAGCTGCCATACAAACTATCGGCCGATTTTGGTTATCCTTCAAGATATTGCAACCAAATTTAGTACATCCGACTTTTTCTATGTATTTAATATGCCCATTGAATTTCATCAAAATTGGATCAATATAACATATAGCTGTCATAGGAACAATCGGCTGTAATGCAGTTTTTTGTATGAAGAACAGTTCGGATTTTTGAAATAACTTAATTTATCAGTGCCGAGCAAATTGTGAAAATATATTCAGCATCATTATATATCTAGTATAGGAATAATCATGGCATGTAAGAACCAGGCATGCCAAAGGAAGCTCTTTTTGGAAATAACTTTAAAATATAGTTGTATAGGAACGGATCAATATAATAAGCATAAAGGAAGGAGTAGAAAGAAGCCTGAAAGTGTATTAAAAGTTCGGCATGTCGAAGTTAGCTATTCTTTCTGGCTTCTTATTGTTGTTGTTCTTGTTGTTGTCCATGATACATTTTCTTGTTTTCAGTTTTCAGCATTTAATGCCGTTGGCTTTTGTGAACAGGGCAGGAGAAGGGTTGGGCACACAGAGAGAAAGAAAGAGAGGGAGAGCAAGAGAGAGTGCACGGTTTAATAATCATAAATTGTAACCCTTTTTAGCGGGACTCTTTGTTGTTGTTGTTGCTGTTGTTGTTGTTGTTGTTGCTGTGATGACATCCGTTTTGTTCTTTGGCAGCCGTTTAACCCGATTTGTAATACATGACCCAAGGGCAGTGTCAATGGCTGCAGCGTCTGCCACGCTGTTCCTCTCCTTCTTCTCATTGTTGTTCTTCATGCTGTTGTTGTTCTTCTTGCTGTTGTTGCTCTTCTTGTTGTTGTTTTTTGGGCTATATTGATCAACGTGAACGCGAATGTTGAACTGCAGCCGAGGAGGAAATTAAATTTCCAGCAAAGTCAAAAATTATATTGCCAATAAATGCGAAGACGCAACAGACGCGACGCGCCCTGCAATTACGCGGCAGAGAGGGGAAGTGGGGGAGGAGAAGGAGGCGGCTGCTGGTTGTTGGCTCCCTTGATTCCCTTGATTCCGCCCACTAAGTAGACGCGTGTATATGCGACGGCGACGGCGGCGACGGCAAACAGGAAGCCGGAATCGACGTTTATTAAAACGGAAACTCGAGACAACTGTGCGGCGGCAAAAAAACGCGACAACGAAGACGATGAAGAGGACGCTGAAGAAGACGAAGCCAAATGAAAAGGCAAAGAAGATGAGGTCAAAGCAAATTTGGTGAGGGGCAGAGCCAGGCCAAAGGGCGGTGCAGGGCGTGCGCTGCAAGGACATAATTTCTGGGCACTGCTTGCCAAAGGCAAACAATGTCCTTGGGCGATGCTGACGAACTGATAAGCTCACCCGAACAAAGCCATTTGCCAGCAACACTCCCCCCCCCGCAACATCACCCCTCCAGCGACGCGTCGTCTCGCCGAAAACTGCCTTCAAAATGACCAGCGGCAAAGCGGAGTCGCAGGCGAAGGCGAAGGCAAAAGGCAGTCAAAGGAGGCCGCTAAATTGCAATTTCCAAGATTTAAGCGTGAACAATAAATGTCACATAATCTGTAAGTAGCTAAATAAAAGCGCCCGCAGCCAGTCGCAGGACCCAGTCATAGCACCCAGTCACAGGACCTTCCCCGATCTGAGCCGTGAATCTAAACTTGAACCTTGCTCGCTATTTAATCTAATTTATCGCATTTTAAACAGGCGACAAACAATAAAGCGAAAGCGAAAGAGCAACAATAAGCAAAAGAGAGGGAGAGAAGCAGAAAGGAAGAAATGGAGAAAGACAAGGGAGAGAGGGGGAGCGGAATAATACAACAAATTTATTTGTTGTTTCCTTTGGTCGCTTTCGGGGCCGACGTATTGATTGCGGCTTTGTCTTTTATGTTCGACCAGCAGTCGGGGAGCTTAAGCGGCATATGGAGCAGTCAAGTTGTCTGACCCATAAATCCCTCCGCTTGTTTGTAGACGCCTCAAGTGATAAGCAAAAGTAATAGCAACAATATGTTGGCTCACACAGCTCCGACAGATCGAAGGGAATTGAGATATTGAACCAGCACAATCAACTGTGAGTTTCAATTTGAAAGGAACTCTTTAAATGTGTTGCAGAAAGAGCCGAAGAACTTTAGGCTTTAACGGTCTAAAAAGTGTATTATTGATATATATAAAGTAAGATCTTGTTAAGCAGTGTTTATTATATATAATTATACAATCTTTTCGTGTCTTGAGCTGGCTTTAATTTAATATTTATTTATTTTTATTCAAAATCATTTTTATTTTACTTTATTTCGTTTTTTCATTTTTTTCTTTTCACATTATGTTTGCCCGCGAATTGTAGGAATATGGGTTATATATATATAGAATTATCTCTAAATTTTCATGATGCCACTACGCATTATGCCAGAGATATGCAGGTGCAAATAGATAAAGATCATTATCTTTATTGTTAAGTTAAAAGAAGAAAAGAGTTGCAAAGCTTCACATTTAATTAAAACATAAGCAGTCTACATAAGTGCCAAAGTAATTTCCAATTTTGACAAACTTCTTGTGCTATGAAGTTTGATCTCGAATTGGTTATATATAATGCATAAATATATACAACTATTTGCAAAATTTCATGAGTCTCCTGCGAATAATAACAGAGATCTGCGCGAAACAAAATATATAACTCAATTTTGCAGTACTTTAGCTGTTAAAAGTGAAAACATACGCTATAAGAAGACATAATAGTCTCGTTCCGTTCAATATTTCACTTCATAATCATGTTTTCAACGAATTTGAGTTATGAAATAGATTGTCAGGGTCGCAAAGCTCTAGACAGTCTACATAAGGCGAGGTATTTAATCATTTGTTGTGCTAGTTTTAGCTCGGCTCAACTTCAACGTTGGCACAGCTGTCAAAACCAGTTCTTGCTCACTTCCTCTGCCTCTCTCTTTCACACTCTTTTTCACACATGCACACACACACACACACTCTCGCCACCTGTGACCCGATGCGGGCAAGAAAAGCCTATGACACATTTCATTATACAAATATCAATTAAGCCCACTGCAAACACTAATTGTAAGTATGTGTGTGCGTGTGTGTGTGTGAGAGTGTGTGTGTGTGCGAAGGACATTTGCTACCACCACCGAAAATAACAACAAGACGCAGCGGCAGCAGCAGCGGCAGCTTACCCTGACAAGGGCTGCGTTTGGTCTCGGGCTCCGTCTCCGTCTCTGGAAATGTTAATGAAAATTAAAAATTCAACATCAAACTGAGCAAGGCAGGACGTAGGACGATGCCGACATCAAACGAGCTGGCGAAAAGTCCCAAAGAACCAAATCTATTTCGAGAAAGAGGAGGGAGAGAAGAGGGTACAGGGGGAAGGCGGAGGAAGTTACTCGAGAAAGAAGTGTTAATGTGTTATCTGATTTATTTATGTTAAGCTCATGTGTGAGCATGCGAGACTCGCTCTCAGTGTGCACATATGTGAGTGTGTGTGTGTGTGTGTGCCTGTGTGTAAATTGCTTGAATTTGTGGAAATCGTGACTTCAATTAAATTCCATTCGATACTCAAGGAATTTTCAACTGATGATGCGCAAGTAATTTCGGAAATTGGATACTGTATGCCAACTGCAAACAAACAAGCATCTGTTTGCACATGTGTGCTCGTGTGTGTGTGTCTGTGTGTGTGGCTCTCTCTTGTTCTGCATGTGTGTGTGTGTGTGTGTGTACATTTGTATTAAATCAAATTTTAATTGCGCATACTTGTCCCTCGGCAAATATTTGCAACGCGCCTTTGACTCGCCTGGCTCTCTCAGCGCTTGACTTGCTCCTTTTACTTCTCTTCACTCTTCTCTATTCTCTGTTCTCCACTCTATTTTCTCTTCTCCCTTCTCTTCTTTCCCGTCTCCTTTCTCTGCTAGAATTCAAAGCACACTCACACACACACCCACACTCGCCAGAGCTCGGCAAACAAACGTTATGAGCAAACAAACAAACAAACACACAAATACAAGACTTAATACAGCCGGCAATACCCTAAAAGATGTTGAAAGAAGTTATATATAACACTAGGTAGGGATCTTCTTGGACTTAAAGAAATGAAGTCAAAAGTCAGTGCAGGAAAAATCTTAGAGTTTTTTGAAACAATAATCTGGAGTTATAAGCTCAGCTGGTGTGGAAAATATCTTGTATTTTTTATTAATTTATATTATACTTTTATTTAGTTATATTTTTTGTTTTGCTTGAATATTTTTGTTATTCTGTTTCGAAAAAGTTGAGAAATCCCTTATATACTTTTCTATTGTCTAACTTCAGTTGCCATAACTTCAAAATTAATTTTTTTCTTTGCATCGTTAAAAATAAAATGTACTTCCTTCTTTTATATGTATATTTATTTATTTAAAGTCGACTAATAGCAGCCGACAGATTCAAATTGAGTCTTAATAGTAAAAAAATAATTAGAGAAATACATTTAAATTATATAAGAAAAAAATTTAAAAAATAGTTCATATAATAATATTGGTTTAAATTAATAAATTTATATTTTATTATAATTTGTATTATTATTGTGCCCTGGCTTCCAAAGCTTTGCTTGCCTCGATCTTATCTATCGGCTTACCGCCACACAGTCGATAACTAGCTCATTAAATGCAAAAATCAGTGTTGAGTAAGTTCAAATTATCGTTTATTAACAAAGTAAGACGCCAACATAGAAATTAAACAAAACAGTGACAATTCATGAATTAAATAACAAATAATAACAACAAATAAAAAAAATAAATAATAGCTAATAAATAAACAAAATAAATTTAAGGCTTACACTGTTAACAAAAACATATTAAATAGTAAAATACAATTACATATTCCTATGCAATTCGCTAAGTGAATTTCGACAGGGTATTCAGCTGCCACACTCAGTCAGTGCCGCCCGTTTCTCAAGGTCTTCAGGAGGAGGACAAAGGTCTTGGGAGAGACTAATGCCTAAATAAGTGAAGGCTGCTGCTGCTGCTCCTGCTAAGCTTGACTGCGTTGCAAATCTGTCAAATGTCAGCGCCAGCAGCGACGACGCTCATTACAAAAAAGACACAAATATATAGCTTTATATAGAGTATATAGTATACGTATCTAGGTGTATATATATCCCAGTCTCTCTGTGTGTGAGTGTGTGCGTCTCAGTTGGACTGAGCGTTCTCGGCTGTAGTTGACACCTGGCAAACTTTGCTAGGCGGGCGAACAAAATGGCGTCGACTGCGACTGCGGCGTCGACGTCAACTTTAGCGGCCTCTGTGCAACCATTTTTGCCCGGGTGTTTATCACATTGCTGCTATTAATTAAGCTTAACGAGGTTACCGCTCGCAACCACACCCAGTCGTGCTACAGCAAGTGCGAGCGAGACAGCTCAGCAGCAGGGGCAGCGACAGTGGGCGAGGCAGAGACACAGGCAGAAGCAGGTGGCGGGCGGGTTAAGGCATCTTGGGCGGCTGCCGTGCAAATCCCCAGGCAACTTCATAATGAAATTTCGCCCTCATCTCATTAAAAGTCTTAAGCATTTCAAGGCTGCAAATTGATGCGTACTTTGCCCGAAAAGGGTTCCCCCACCCATCCCTTCTTCCAACTGCCTGACAGCGACAGCGAAGGTTGGAGGTTGGAGGCGGCATTGAGGCGCTTAGGATCAACATCAGATCAAACTGCCACGCCCCGTTCGGCGAGTTAAGGCAGCAAAAAAGAAAGGCTGTGGCGCATATTTAATTTTTAATGAAGTTTAATGGATGCCGGAAGCTTTAAGACGCTCCAGCCTGCGCTGACGTCAGCCGCACACAATGTTGCGCTAATAAGTATGCTAACATTTCGTACACTTTGTCTTTGACTGAGGGCCCCAAATGTTGCGCTAATAAGTATGCTAACATTTCGTACACTTTGCCTTTGGACTGAGGGAACTGCGTTCTGCCTGGCAACACTGGCACTTGCCACCGCAAACTAGCTTAACTTTCGCAACAGACCGATAGGCAGTAACAGGCTTTATCGATTAATAAGATTTTGGTTACTATAATATGAATATAAAATGAATAAGATAACATTGAAGAAGCTAATATAAACTGGGTTTTTCTTCGCATTGTGTTGCACTTTATAAAGTCAATTAGAATTTGTTTAATTAGTGAACAAGAGAATCTACTCAATACGCACTGACAACATTTCATAAGATGAATTCCAGGCACAATAGAATGTTCTTAATATCTCAATATGAATGAGTAAATTTCAGTAGATGAATTCAAATTGCAAACTGCAAGGGCAGCAAAAATTCTCACACACACGCACACATACACGCGTGTAGTTGATTAACACGCATGACTTGAGCTCGATATGCGAATTATCATTTAGGCTTGAGAGACCAAATCGTAACCTACTTAGGATGAGTACAAAAGCCCAAAAATTTGCACATGCTCGCAAAGGCAAAGTTCGAGAGCAATCAGCTAATGAATTGCAGGCTATTCATGGAGACAACACATGAAAGTACCTACACAGCTATATATATACATATATATATACATGTATGTAGGTGTATGTGTGGGGTAGGCGTGGTGTGGGTCGCGCTTCAAAGCAGACGCCTCAAGTGGCGAGGCGTCAGCATCAACTGGGCGATAAGTACGCCATAATCACGGCGGACTCCGACTTGCAGTTAATTAACATATCGTAAATGCAACAACAACAACAATAGCAACAACAACAACAACAACAGCGACTGCAACAATGCAACTGCAACAAGAAACTAAGCTGGCATTGCTGCTGCTGATACGGCCGCTGCTGCCGCTGCTGCTGCTAATGCACTTTGGTAATGCACTTCAAAGTGCTTACACATCAATGTGCAACGTGCAACATTCAACGTGCAACGCGCACCCATTCACACACGTATCTACATCGCATTTACATGCATATGTATTGCAACAATAATTACATGTGCTCGACCACCCCTCGCACACCACTTGCCCCAACCCCAACCCCAGCAATCTCCCCCTGCCCGCTTCCGCTGCCGTCCAGAAGATTTTAATTCATTAGTAGACAACGGCCAAATGCATTTCCCATGTGTGTGGATTATGCAGTTTCCGCTTGAATGCAACAGCAGCTGCTGATGGTGCTGGCTGCCGCTCTTGTTGCTGTTGCTGTTGTTGCAGTTTCTGGTGCTGCTGCTGCAACAAGCAGCGCCGCCATTTTATCTAATTGCGCCCACATTACGCATACGCAGCATAGTCCACATCATTAAAATTACAAGTGCACAAAAATGCGAAGGCTGCAACCGCCCCAGCCCCATCCTGACTACTCCCCTTCCAACAGTACGTAAGTCAACAGCGAGGGCAGTTCAGGTGAGTTTGATCAGAGAAGCATTAAATCGATTGCATTGTTTGTAAAGCATTTTGTGAATGTATATGTAATATATATACAACATATATACATACATATGTCATAACTTATTTAACTTCATATTTAACTACAATAGTAAAACTAAAGGGAAATATGGTTCGAACTTCTGTAGAATGAGCTTAGCCATGTGAATAAAATCAGCTCGATTCCTTCTCTTAGTATCTTGTATTAACTGCAAAATACATGTATACATTATTTTATATGCACATACATACATATATACGCAAAAACACAAATAAATTAGCATTTGCATTCAATATTACTTATTTATTTGATTTACTTTATATATCTTTTTGTGACAATCCCAACTTAATCGCTTTGGTGTCTAGTTATGAATTATCTACATTTTTGTCAAACATGCGAACAGTTCGAACGTAATTCTACTTTTTACAAATGAAATTAATTGTTTTACTTTAAACAGTCGACTGACCCTAGTTGACTTTAAATTAAATTAAATAAATAATTATTTTTGAAAAATTCTTTGCTCAAACTTTTAAAAAAAAAGTTTATTTTTACAATAAAATACACTAATTTATTCATAATTATTTAATTTTTGAAATTAATATTAATTTTCCCACTTTTATTTAGTGTTTGATTTTGTCTTTGATTAATTAGCAAAAGTGTTGATTAACCTTAAAGCGCCTTAGCGTAAAACAAATATATTATCGGCTTGCCGCCACTTCTCCTTAAAAAATGGATCGTGTTGTCGATAACTAGGAATAAGTGTTGATTAAGTTCAAAGGCTCAAAAGTTTTTCTTGGCGTTTGACTCAATTGTTATCGGCTTGCCGCCACTTCCTGATCGTGTTGTCGATAACTTTGAACAAGTGTTGATTAAGTGCAAATGTTAGTTGTTAATAAACAAAGTGAATGTGGGGAATAAAAAATAAATAATAATAATAATAATATATAATAATAATAAATTATATAAAATAATTCTAATCAAATATAAATTCCACACAAGTCTTGACTTTCCGCTAGTAGTCAAACCACCCTCGACAGGCGCTTGAAGCTCCAATCAAGCGCAAGCTGCAGCCAGCATAAATCGCTGCGGCCCAAGGACCGCTTGGAGTCTGCAGCCTTGACAACTGCAAGTGGCATTAGTTGCAACAACAACAACAACAACGGGAGTAGCAGCAACAGCAATAACAACAACAACAATTGCTGCATTACTTTTTCTAGTACAACGGATTTGCATTTGTTTGCTAATTGAAATTAAGCAAATATTTACGAGCAGCGGCGCTGCCAAGCCCGTGTCCGAATCCGTATCCGGATCCGAGCCCACTCGACCCACGTAATCCTTTTGTAGCACATTAAAATACTACTTGAACGGGGCGGGGGCGGGGGAGGTGTGGCATGGGTCGAAAAAGGCCAACAACGTCAGATAATTTAAATCCATTTGTACAACATTTGCCGTAGACGTAGAGACGGAGCTGCAGCTGGAGCTGGAGCAGAAGCTGGGGGACAATACGCTTTTCTCCGGTAATTAGTAAGGAAAGAACGCTGGGCTTTGGGTCGCTGCCATAATCAAATGTTTAAAAAAAGATTTGCAAGTAAATCCCAAGGAATTATTTGCCACTTGAAACGTTTAAAAATGCCAACAAGAATCTGTCGATGCTGATGAGGGTGTCCCAAAAAAAAACACACACAGATAGAAAGGCAACCCCGACCTCAAAGCGAAACAGAAAGGGGGGCGGGGGGAGTGGCAAGCTTGGGTTTGGGGTCAGACAAACTTAATGAGCAAATTGTCAAATGCCGCGGCAAAGCGCGCACTTAAACATGCCGGGATCTGGAAAATGACGCCCCCGACAACAAGAAAAAAAACCAAAAAAAAAAAAAAAATAGAAAGAAAAATAACTTGACGAAAGAGAGCAAAGCAAAGACAGAAAGAAGAAAAAAAGTTACAGTACTCGTTGCCGTTGTTGTTGTTGTTGTTGCTGTTGCCGTTAGCCATGTTTGGGGATTTGAATAAACAGTTACGCTGATTTAATTTGGGACTCGCCCCTGCCCCCCCTTACGGCCGACAAACGAAAATCATTGGCGAGGAAAAAATTCTATCACAGTATGTCGTCTGTCACCCTCGATTTGATTTTTAAATTGCGTTCGTGATAAATTGACGAAATGAACAGCAATAACGCCTGGCACCAGACCCCGCCACACTCCCCTGTCCCCCCTGTCTTCAGACTCCACCTCAGCACGGCTAGAAAAATGCGCGAAGAAAATTGACAACTGTCAAGACGGTCCCGAATAGACATATAAAAATTAACTACAGACTACTTATCTTATTTGCTGGGGTCCAAGGCCAGCCCGAAGAGCCCAGCAAGAAAACCAAATAGAAAAAGAATATCCCTGAATCACTGAGAGCCCCCATTCCCCTTCGCTCTACTCATTCATTCATTCATTCATTCACGGAAGCGCAGGCGAAAAGTTAGCCCGTCGCTTTTGATGTTCTATGTCTTGCGATATGCGGCTGCGAATGGGATTTCTCGCGGCAATATGCTGCCCATATCCAGCGACATCCGCGACATCCTGGGGGCGTTGACAGGAAGCAGACAATCAAGCCAAATGATAGGCTGAATGAACCGAAATGGACCAAAACTTTCACTTGCCAAACTGAGCTCATCTTCTCGACTCGATGCCATTTACCGTTTCTTCCTTTTCCTAGTGAGAACAGTTCAGTTTTTGCACGGGAAATTGGTTAATAAGCTGGTTGTGCCTATGAACTTTGATCCCATTAATTAATATCTAAAATTTTTATAGGTTTTACAACAAAGTTTCAATTTAGTTTGATTTTAATTTATATCATTGCTATCCAATTTTTGTACTATCGATAACTATTTACACAGCAACTTTTTTCAAGAATTTCATATGAATAATTAAAAACGGTCCTAACCATACATTCTTTATATAAAATACCTTCACTATTTAGAAACCATCGCATAACTATGTCTCTTCAAGCTAAGTCTCTACGATAGTTATTGGAGCTGTAGAAATATCGATGTTTGCTGAGGTTTTTCATGTGAAACATCGATGTAACATCGATGTTTGCTCAGCTCTAATAGTTACAGCCGTCATATACTTTCGATAAATGCTAAATTGATGTTTATTTGACTATCAATGCCTCTGCCTCTAACAGCTCTACGATAGTTACTGGAGCCGTAGAAACATCGATGTTTGCTGAGGTTTTTCATATGAAATAAAGATGTTTATCGATTTAACATCGATGTTTTTCCAGCTCTAATAGTTACAGCAGTCATTCACTATCGATATATGCGCACTCGATGTGTATTTTGATCATCAATACTGGCGCTGTAGAAACATCGATGTTTGCTGAGGTTTTTCATATGAAACATCTATGTTTATCTATGTAACATCGATGTTCTCCCAACTCATATAGTTACTACAGTCATACACTATCGATATATGCAAGGTGGATGTATGTTTTATCCATCAAGGCCTTTGCCTCTTCCAGCTCTACGATAGTAACTGAAGTTGTAGAAACATCGATGTTTGCTGAGGTTTTCCATCGACAAAATCGATGTTTATCGGTGTGACATCGATCTTTCCCCAACTCATATAGTTACTGCAGTCATACACTATCGATATACGCAAAGTATATATGCATTTCTAGAACTATCCCAATCTCACCCCCTCCATCTATCCCAGCACTCACCTCGTCCGCTGCGGCCCACAAAGCGCAGATCATTGAACTTGGCCACCTGATTCTTCATGACGGCAGTGCAGTTCCTCAGTTCACCGCAGAAGTTCTCATCATTGCCCGCGCGTATGGTGACAATGGTGCCATCCATGACCTCGCCCAGCGCCAGCACCTTGAAGGCAATGGGCAGCGTCTTGTTCGAGCGCCAGTGCGTGGGCAATGTGGTGCAGACCTGAAAGAGAGAGAGAGAGGGGGAGATACATATTAATAAATTGAGGTTGTTCATTTTTTGGACACGCGCTGTACTCACCACGTGGGGAGAGCCGGTCTTCACCAGCTCACCGGGATGCTCGGCCAGCAGCACATCGACGGTGCGCTCGATCAGGTTCTCTGGCGTCAGATAGGGACTCGTGTCCACGGGCTTCGTTTTGCTGTTGCTGTTGTTGTTGTTATTAGTGCTGCTGTTGTTGTTGTTGTTGTTGCTGCTGGATTCCGCATTGCGTCGCTTTGTCGTGCTGCCCGTTGTTGTAATTGTTGTTGTTGCCGTCGAGTGTTGTTGCTGCTGCTGTTGGGTTGCCAGTTGTTGTTGCTGCAGCTGCTGTTGCTGCTGTTGTTGTTGTTGTTGTTGGAGTGTCTGATTTGAAGTGGTCGAACTGACCTCAGCTGAAATGTGCATTATTGCAGCTTTATCTCTGGATTCGGATTCGTTGCTAGGCTTCGCTTTCCTTTAATAATTTCCCTTCGATAATTTTCTTTAACGATCTTAACTATTTCATCATCTGAAAAGTGATATTTTAATGATATATTTTAATTGCCAGTCTGATACGTAAGATGCCAAGACAGACGGCATCCATCGACCGCCTACAATTCCCCTAGTCCTGCAGGTATATCCTTGCAGCGAGTATTTAAATTTTTGTCAGTATATATATTCTTAATCCGCATCAACAAAGAAGTCGATCTGGAAATTTCTGTCTGTCTGTTGCAATGCAAATAAGTCTATCAGTTTTATAGCTTTCTTTATTAAAGTTTGATTCCTATAACTGCACGCTATATATAAGTCGAAACGAGCCGGATCGGAGCCATATATCGTATAGCTGCCATACAAACTATCGGTCGATTTTTGTTATTTGTCAAGATATTGCAACCAAATTTACTACATCGGATCTTTTCTTTATATTTTATGTGTCTTAAAAATTTCAGCGAAATCGGTTCACTATAACAAACATATAGCTACCATAGGAACAATCGGCCGTAAGGAAGTTTTTTGTTTGAAGAAAATTTAAGATTTTGGAAGTTACTTAGCTCAGCAGTGCCAAGCAAATTTAGACATTATACTCTGCAGCATTATATATCACTATTATAGGAACGATCGGAGTAGATAAGAATCTACAAGGGGAATAGAATTTTCCGCCTGCCCTTTGTGCTGTTTTTTTTTTAAGATTCAGAAACAATTTAATAATACAATCATTCAGTTTTTGAACTCTTATTAATCACTTGAAGATCGCCAGTTTATTATTGTTCATTTTATCGTTAACTTTGAATGGGAATAAACTCAGTTAGTATAAGTAAATTTAATCATTTCCTTCTTGTTCACTTTAAGCTAAAAATTCATATCGCAATTAGAAGACTTCCTATGCAAAACAGTTCGATTCTAAATAGGTTAGGATCATCTTTAAAAAACTCACACCATTTATGAATAACACACACTGCAACAAGGCAAATTAAATAAAAAAGGAATCGATTTCCGGGAGTAACTTGACCAAGAACAGGAACTATATTACACCAGTTCGAATGTGCCAAGGGCCACGCAGGCTCCGAGGCCGGGCAGCTCTGCAGATTCGCAGCCGGACAACCGAACACCTTAACGCACAGTTCGCATTTGGAGGCGCCTCTCGATGTGCGGTTCAATTAAATATTAAAAAATCATAGCCATAGCCATATCGATGTGCCTGGCATGGGAATGCATGAAGAGCCCGGTGGGGTCACCCAGGGCCAGAGGTCAACTAAGATGTCAGCGAATGTTGCTGTTGCTGTTGCACTGGGACGGATGCCTGCAGTCATTCCGGACGCACATCAAAAGTGAAGCGAAGAGCAAAGGCAAAAAAAAAAGTGAATAAAATAATAATAATAATAATAATGAAGCGCCAGCTGTTGTTCATTTGTGTTTGGCCACCAAAAAATCAACAATGTGCAATGACACACACACGCACACTCGCACACACACACACACGCACACTCGCACACACCTCTCTCTGCATGGACTGCATTTATAAATAAAAATGATTCGTCCGCTCGTTGCGTTTTGTTTTCCCAGCGCTTTTTCGCCTTTCGACAACTATTTTTTTTTGTTTTTATACACGTGTGTGTGTGTGTGTGCGAGTGTGTGTGCACAGTGGCGCAATCTGTAGATAGTATATGTAGTCGTTTTTTACAACTTCCGTTTGGATTTTTGCATACACAACGAGGCGCATCTGGCCACCAAATGAGCTTGCCCAGCGACTATGCGGCGACACATGTGGCCACAGACACGCAGGACACGCAGGACACGGCACGTCAGAGACGGAATACAGTTGACGGTGTACGGCAAAGGGTCAACGGGATACAGGATACGGGGACCAGAGAAACAAACAGAACAATCAGACAATGCAAAGAGTTGATGCGAGGCGGATCTCCCCTCTTTCCCCCAGGCTACCTTAGATCTCTGTACTTTGTCATTCTACAGTCATGGGAACCACCACAAAATTTGGGGGGCAAGTCCCATTTATTTTAATATATTCAGAGTCATATTTAAACAATGGAAAGATTTAAAAAATAAATAATTTTAATAAAGAGAAAGAAAAACTCTGGAAAAGTTATTCCAATCAAAGCTTTGAATATGAATATATAAACATATATCATACAAGAATGTCTGAGTTTTAAACACTAAAACTAGGCTTGTATTATTTCATGATAACTGCACTATATATTAGTTTGATTCAGATCGATCTGATCTGTGTTTAGAAAATGCAAGTATAAATGGGCTGCCCTGTTTACATATTCTCGGAAAACCTGACGTTTATTTTTCGTCTAGCCTCAAAATATCTCCAAACTCTACGACCGGAAATCTGGCGGAAGAAGGCGAGTCAGAGCTTACAAAGTATATATGTTCTTGCTCAGGATCACTAGCCAAGTCGATTGAGCCATGTCTGTCTGTCTGCCTGTCCGTCTGTCACAGTGTAAACACACAGATCTCAGCTATTATAAAGGCTAGAGACAACAAAATTTGCCAAGAAGGTTTCTCTATACTTTGTGCAGATCAGAAAAAGGGAGGCAATCAAAACGGAGAATAATTTGAAAGCATGTTCATACAAATAAACTAAATCGGAACATAGGTCGAAGGGTATCCTCGAAGAGTGTATCGAGTAAGCTCGACTTTTGCCTTCGTTTTTACCTTCTTTTCCTTTTGTCTTCCCTTTCTTTTTATCTAAATCGATCCTTTTTTTTTGAAGGCTCCGATACAAGCCAGTTTGGCTGATTATACTTAAGTACTTTATATATCAGATAATATCTTTTTCTGTGAGGTGCAAACATAAGTTAACAAATCAGTAAAAAGAAAGTAAAAATTAATAAAGAACCGTTATTGAAAGATTGATACTGTCTTTGTCACTGATCTTTGGTAATTGCTCAACACTGTCATTGTAGAACTTCAGTTCATCTGGTATTTTTCTTTATATAGATCATTAAATACAAAAATCTTTCAAACAAATAACGAGTATAAATTAATTAGGAACTGGAATTGAAAGATCGACACTGTCTTTCTCACTGTCAAATTTTGGTAATTTTTCAACACTGTCTTTGCTCCTTTCAACCCATGTAGAACTTCATTTGGTACTTTCTATACGTGGATCATTAAATAATCTAATGAATGATCGTCAAGAACTGTTCTTTGAATAACTCACATTTCCTATTGCAGATTCATCACTTCCAGTTGGTTGAATGTTGCGTGTTTTCTGCTTGTTCCGTTTGGTGGATTTTCAAGTAATTTCCTAGAATATTTTACCAACTTTTGTTCACTTTTGAATTTTATCACAATTGTGCACAGCAAAAAAATAAAGGAGAGCGGAACAAATTTGAATTGTGAAAATTTGGAAAATATTGAAACACTGAGACTGAATTTTTAGCTTGCACAGACAGGCACAGACATGCACAGACACGGGTAAACACACACAATGATAAAGACGCGCGATAATTGAAGAGGAGATGCAGATTTTGATTCCGATGCAGATTCCGATTCAGATTCAGATTGAGATTCGTATTGAGATTGATATTGAGCTGGAGATACAGTATCTGGAGCTGCTTGGGGCTCGCTCGCGCTGGGCTCGTGCTCTGGGGCTGGCGATCGAATCAAACGACACGGAGATATTAAACTATTTTTTTGCGGTAACCATGAACGCGACCACTACGAGCGGTTGGCGACGCCGACAGCGAAGTCAACGGCGCGTCATCATAATCACGACGCGGACAGGGGCGAGAACGAGGACGAAGACGAGGCGAGGACGAGAACGAGGCTGGGGACGGCGAAGGAGACGGAGACGAGCAGCGAAGTCGTTCTCGGCGTTGGCGTTCTCGTTGTCGTGCTCGTTGTCTGGCATGGAGCTGGAGCTGGAGCTGGAGAGCTGGTGCGGTCCAGGACTCAGCCTGGTGGAGTGCGAGTGCCGCCTCTTTTTGCGTTTTTCAAGCAACCGCGTTGGGTATATAATTCTTTTTCTTGGCTTAACATTTACCGCGAGAACCAGTAGCAGTGGTTTTTGCTTGTGGTGTCCCAAGCAGCAGCCTCAGCAGCAGCAGCGCGAGCAGCAGCAGCGACGCCAGCCGCGACGGCGCTGCCTGTGCTGGCAGCGACGCGACTGCGTTGTAGACGACGCTGCTGCCGAAGCGAAAGCCAAGCCAAAAACCGAAACCGAAACCAAAAACGTCAACTACACCACAAGCAGAAAGGCCGCAACGATGTCTTCAAGTTGGTAACCCCCTGCCCACCACACACCCCCCACACTCCGTCCGCAAACTCTCCACAGAGCAGAGGGTGGTGAGAAAAAAAAGCGCTCAATTTTGGCGCTCGCAACACCTTAGCGAAGACTGCTTAGAGCAGCGGCTGGAAGGCAGAGAGAGGAAGAGAAAAGGGAGTGGGGGCAAGTACAGAAAGGGGGAGAGGGGTGTGCAGGGGGTGACTTGAAGAAAGAAAAAAGCACAACTTGAGTTGAGTCGCGCAACTGGAAGCTGCCGCCTCTGCTGCCGCCGCTGCCGCTGCTCCTTCCTGCCTCTGCCTCCGGCTCTGCTCATTTTTCTAGAGATTTTCTTTTCATTTTGTCCGTCTCCATTTGTTGCTTCTCTTCTTTGGCGCTCAGCAACCCCCAAACGATGTCTTGGAATTTCTGCTTTGACTCGAAAAAAATCTCAACGTGGTAAATAAGAAGCTCCCCCACACTGTTCCCCCTCCCCTCCCGTCACTTACTGGACTCCCCACTGGGCGTCTGGACCTCAAGATTGCAGGTCCGAGTCCAGAGACAGTGGCCAAAAAATGAAACCGGCGCGCGGCTTTGCGGCGAGCCTCTGCTAACCGGAGAATGTCAGTTAGACAGAGAAGGCGCAGGCGAACGGACGAGTGAGCGGGACAGCAAATGTGCGTGCAATAGAGACAGCAAACTGCGTCCCTCTCTCTGTGTGTGTGTGACGGTAAAATCTTGCGGCTGCCATTTGCGGCCAAAGACGAGGCAATATATATATATATAGATGTATATATATCATGCAGCTAGGCGCGCTCAGCTCTGCTCCGCCGTTGAGTGAAAAATTGCAGAGGTAACCGGAGACCACATGAGCGTAAGGCGGCTCCTCGTTGGGCTCCAAGTTGTGCCTTCTTTCGTGCTTTCTTTCGTGCTTTCTTTCTATTTTTTGTTGTCACCAGGGCGGAGTTTTCTTCGGCACATTGAGGTTACACGTTCAACCCTCCTACATTTTGCGGTTTTAGTAGCGAGAGGGAAAGGGCTGCCGCTAGTGGTGGTCGTGGTTGTGGTGGTGGTGGTGAGGTGAGATACTACTGCTGGTGGTGGTGGTGGAATGTGTTGTCAGTCGGCGGTTGCGCAGCAAAACATATCGAAGGGTGTGTGGTTGGCGTAATGAAACCGCAAGAATTATTATACGCTGCGGTCGATTACTATATCAAAATTCTAATCCGGCCAAGCAAACGACAGCCAACCAAAACTCCGCCGCCGCCAAGAGCCAATGGGAGACGCTGCGCGTTGCGCGTTGCGTGCTGCGTGCTGAGCGTTGCAAGCGCAAGAAGCCGAGCGAGCGCAGCGCAGCGCTCGAGTAACCTTTACAAAATGGTGGCCTATGCTGGCAACACTCTCTGGCATCTTGAAATGTTCTTCTGCGTAGACTTCCATCAAGTCAAGCATGCTTGGCCAAATTCTGTGACATATTTAATGCAACACAATATGAAGTCGTTGTAACAGATATGCTGTGAAGGGGGGATGGGTGTGTAAATGGTCGGAAGTGAAGGTGCTATAGATACTACTTATATATACTCTGGTGATAAGAAAGCGTACATCTATATCTGACATTAAAAAGAAAAAATAAGTGCACAAGAAAACCTACTAGAGAGAATCATTTAATCTACTTTATGTATTCAAAATAATGTGAGAAGAATTGTTAGCATTAAAGTGTATAAAGAAAAGTGATTGCAAAAAGAGATTCAATGAAAAGAAGAGATCATATGTGAGGAATCAGAGCCTAAGCTCTTTGAGGATCCTTGTTTTAAAATTTCTACTAAAAATTATGCATTTGGTCCCATGATTTGACATTTGACAAAATAAAGAAATTCAATATTATTTAAATCAAGGATTTATTTGAATTTGTCAGCGTTCTAGACCTTTCGATAGCTTGTTATCGATTGCTAACATTGACATTGACATAAACATTGATCAAATGGATTCATTCATTCTTGGCCCATTGTAGTTTTATATGTACTATTGCTGTGCTGTTCGAACGAACTCACAATGCATTCAATCTTTACTTTTTTTGTTATGGAAGTCTTGCAAAGCATAAACCTACCCGATCCCATCAAGTATACATACACATATACATACATATTGTTGTTATATACGCTTGCTCAGTGGCATAAGGCGAGTCCGAATATTCTAACACAAACTAAACTCTACATTTTAAGCCTATCTAGTTGAAAATGGCCACACAAGCTTCCTAGTACTACACATTAGTGCAAATAGTCAAATAGAATCGGTGTATCGCTAAGCTGGCGTAAAAATATCGATATCTTCTTGTTATATACATATATTCTCCATATATTCTTGTTGTAAATAAACTTGTACTCAAAGTTTGCAGCTCTCATTAGGAGACCCTATAAAAAATATTTCTGCTGTATCAACATCATTAGAGGAATCGAACTGGTGCTGTCCGTCTGTGCGAGTGTCCGTTTAGCCAAGTGTCCGTTTATTGCAACGCAAACTACTCTCTCAGTTGTAAAGCTATTGTTCCTTAATGAAACTTGGCATACATGTTTCTTATTGCTGCACGCTATATGTTATATAAGTTGGAACGAGCCGAATCAGAGCGATATATTGTATAGCTGCCATACAAACTATCGGCTGATATTTGTTATTTGTCAAGATATTGCAAGAAAATTTACTACATCTGATTTATTCTATGTATATAACATGCATATGAAATTTGATAAAAGTTAGATCACTTTAACCTATAGCTGCCATTGGAGCAATCGTGAGAAATTAAGTTTATTTAAAAAAAACATTTTTGTCATAAAAATTATTTAAGTTGTTAGTGCCAATTGAAGTTAAACTTAATATTCTGCAATATTATACATATCATTTGTATAGGAAAGATCGGAATATATCTTCAGATCTTGCAAGGGTATTGAACATTCGGCTACTCATTTTAACCTTAAAAATCGGATCAAAATCGAATAATTTTCTGTAATATTTAACTCTTGTATGTACTTCATTCTGAATGAAGGAGAAAACAAAATAAATGTAGGCCTTATTCCTTCTATTCGACTGTATGGATCCTGTCAGAACAACCCTGCCTTCCGATAAGCAACTCTATAAATATATATAGGTATATATCTTATAAAAAATCGAATAACAAAACTGCTAATAACTTTCTCATTCTACAAAATATACTTCGTCATCTATCACATCAAATATTTATTAAAATAAGCAACCCGTTTGAGGTTAGGTAAAGTCAGAGGAACAAAAGCTGCTTGATAGGACAAGAGTGGAGTGCGGGCGGGGGAAGGGGGAATATCGCATTAATTGTGTGCTTATCATTAGCCACAAACCGATCGGCAAGTGAAGAGGTGCTTGGACCGTCGCCTCATTATCAACGCCTCGAAGCGGGCCAATTAAAACGTAACCCAAATGCGAGTCGAGCACATGCAAATAGAAAAAGCAAGGCAGCTCAAGTGCAAGACAGAAGTGGCAGGCAGAGAGGGAGAGAGAGAGAGAGAGAGAGAGGGAATGTGAGAAACAGAGAAAAACACGGGGAGCACTGAAGCTGACGACCGCGAAGCGACACCCCGACAATTATGTGCAGAAAAGCAGCAGCAGCTAAAGTTGCAACAAAAAGGGGGCGGGGATGAGGCAGATACCGTTGCACTCAAGGCGCGACTTGCGTCCACAGTGGCAGAGAAACAAAAGCGAAATGCCCGACTGAAAGATTTTGTGCAAATAATTTAAGAGGCAGTAAAAAGTAAACGACGCGCGAGGGCAGCCCCAGAGGGAGGGAGCCAGCCTGCCTGCCTGACTGCCTGGCTGGGTGGTTGCTGCCTCCGTCCGTCCGTCGTCTGGTGTCGGTGGCATCCACTTTAATGGCCGGCAAAGCGATGACAAGCGACAAAAGCTGTCGCCTGTTGACGGCACTCTGGCAGCTTTTGTGTGTTGATTTTTCTTTTAATTGTTGCGGATTTGCATTCTGACACATTTGTCAACCTCAAGCTCAGCCGACGTCGTTGCCGTTGCCGTTGTCAGAGTTGCCGTCGCCGTCGCCATCGCCGGCGGCACAAAAGGGTTGCCTACGCGGGCGCCCTCGGAGTTGGGGCCGGGCTACAAACCTCGTTTGCGCAGGTTGTGTGAGAAACGTTTATTATTTATTAGCTGACATGTGTGTGAGGAGGTGTGCGAGTGTGCCTGTGTGTGTGTGTGTGCCTGTGTGTGTGTATGTGCCTGTGTGTGTGTGTGTGTGACGGCAGGTGAGGCCTTAAGCCCGTTGGGATAATAATAAACGCCAGGGCCAAGTCATTTGTCAGAGCAACTCAACAACAACAACACCTACAAGGCAAGTGTGTGTATATGTGTGTGTGTGTGCAGGTGTGCGTGCTTGCAAGTGTGTTTTGAGTGACATGTGTCAAAACTGAAAAACTACGCGAATTTGTGTCAAATACCCTTGTCAGCGCGTTTCAAGTGCAACTCAAGAGAGTGTGAGCGTGTGTGTGTGTGTGTGTGCGTGTGTGTGCGTGTGTGTGTTGGGCGTGTCGCGCACGAAAAAATAAATACTTGAAACTGGAGATTGTCGGCATGTGCCGAAAGAGTTGCTCCCCCTACCCCCACCCCTCTTCAAGAGTGTTGCACACACTCAGAACACGATGCGGAAATTGTTGCCACACTTTGGGCGTCGCAAATTGAAAAGCTCTTCAAGTTTCGGATTAGGTGCGGAACAGGGAGAGAGAGAGAGGTATAGAGAGGGAATGAGGGAGGGAGAGGGAGAGGGAGCACCCTGTTCACATTTGTCTTAGGCTGGCTGCTTATATATATGTATTATATATATATATTCTTGTTCTCTTTCAGTTGAAACTTCGATTTGGCTTTTCCCCTAACATAACCTTAAAAAACTCACCTGATTTGTGAGATATTTGTTTGAAACTTTAAGGATGTATCTCTCATTATGTTACAGATAATGCTATATAAATTAATTTAAAAAGATTCAGAGAAACGGCAGCAATCGAAATATTCTCTAGAAACAGTCTTGATTCTTTAAATATACTTTGAACAGGAGAGAGAGAGAGAGAGAGAGACAAAGAGAGGGAAGGGTGTCGTGTTTCTTGCTGTCTTTATCTGCTTATATATCCATATATATTCTAGCTCTGCTTAAATTTTAACGTAGATTTGGCTTAACACAACCCTAAAAAACTAGCTTGATTCTTCAGATATTCTAATGAAACATTGAGGATACATGTCTTATTATGTTGTTGATCATTCTATATAATTCAAAGAAAAAGGTAAGAAAAAACTCTTGATTCAATGAATATACTTATGAAAAGAGAGTGAGAAAGGCGAGTACCGTGCTTCCAACTGTCGTTAACTGGCTGCTTAAATATGAATATATACTCTTGTTCTCATTAAACTTCAACGTAGATTTGGTTTAACATAACCTGAAAACGCTAACCTGACTCTTCAAATATACTTATGAAACTTGCAAGATATATATATCTACTTATGTTTCAGATCAACCAATATAATATTACTGAAAAAGGCCAAAAGAAACGTCCGAACAACCGAAGTATTCTGTGCAATCTCGCCTTATACTCAAGATATTACTATGAAACTTACGAGATATCTTTCTCCCTATGCCTCAGATCATTCACCAAAATTTGATTGCCAACAAAACATATATAACATAAATTAATACAATTTACTGTGAATGACAAAAAGTAACGGCAACGAGTACGAGTCGAAGTACTCTCTCCATAATTGAGTTGAGTTCTTTACTGCAGTTAATAAAATCATAAATTCTCGAGCATCATTTTCAATATAAACATATTGTCGAATCGAACTATAGACAGAGGGCTGAATCGATGCGATTTGCTCGCATTAGGGCCATAAAGAACAAACTGTTTAATGGACTAAACGAGCCACCCGTTTACTTTTTGCGCAGTCTGTCACGAAATCGAGCCACTACTTTTGAGGGTTGTTATCATCGGCCTCTGCCAAAAAAAAAAAAAAAAAAAAGACAGTGAAACTGCCTTTGATCAATGAAAACAAATCATAAAACGCGGTTTACAGCTCCCATGTGTGTAATCGCTGGCATTTAACGTTTGCTGGGCTTCTTTAAGGCTTACGACTGGCACGTGATGAGGGTGAGGATACGCAAAAACGGAACAAAAAAAAAAATATCATATAAAGAGCACAAGCTCTTACACACATCCAAGGAGAACATGCGTCGTGGGAATTCCTAGTGCAAAAATGTGAAAAGGAATTTTAAAAATGTAAAACCTTCGAACATTTGTTTTGATTTCAACAAAAGTTTTGACAAACCCAAAATACTCGCTAAATTGTTAAGCAATTGGGCTACCCTGCAACTCTGATTAGATCTAACCAGGGAGAGGGTTTGAGAAAGGAATACGCATAGAGGGTAGCGAAACAGTTCGATAGAATTTGATTTACAATCTAGAGTTTTTGTTTCTTCAAGAACTTAATTGAAATGAAATGGTTCGATTTGAAATTTTGAAAATACAATTAAAACATATTGAACTTATTGTATGAGAAAGGTTTTTGAATTATATCAAAAGCTATCTTAGTTATTTGGTAAAATTGTTAAAGAAAATATAGGAATTTTTTGTAATAGAAAAGTAAGGTTACATTTATTTAAAATCTTTTCTACAAAAAATCACAAACTCTTTAAATACTTTGATTTTTCAATATCTTCAATCTGAAATTCATAGAACCTGCTTACCATAATACACACTTGATTTACTATAAAATAAACATTCCTTGAATATGTCCACACATTTCCGAGCTAAACCAAACAGAATATGAAATTTTTAGGGATACTTTCGTTGTAAAAAAATTACAAATTCTTTTTTATAACAAAACAAGTTTCAGCTTGAAATATTCTTAGACCTCGAAATGCCGTTGCGCGATAAACAGCAAGAGCAGCGAATTGTGTTAGGAAGGGGAGGGGGGAGGATCCATAAAAAAGTTAAGTGCAAAAAGTGCAAACTTCGTTGACTCGATTGTTGCGTGCAATGCATAGTTAAAAGCCATATTTGTTTTAATGGTCACACAGACAGACGCACACACACACCCACACACACACACGGAGACAGAAGCACGTGAGGGGTCAGCGAATGGTGACAATAACCGTAAGGAGAAGGAGCGCAAGGACAAGGATAATAATAAGTGACTAAGTGAGTGAGTAAGTGAGTGGACACGGTGCCAGCGATAGCGATAACGTAAATAATGACCAAACGGCCAGCGGGCAGGGCAAGTAAAAAAAGAACACACACAGACACACAGAAGCGAAGCAGAAGAAAGAAAGGGAAAGGAGGAAAGGAAAGACATAAACGTGCTCGATATTCAATAACCGCATCGAACTCTCAGGATTGCCGGGACGACGTTGCATACTTATAGGCGGCGTCGGCGGGGGCGGCAGGCGGAAAAATTGAATTGAACATTTCCGGACGCGTCGTTGCCGTTGCCGTTGTCGTTGCCGACGGCATTGGCAACCATGTGGGCTGGCGACACTGACAGCACACACAACATGGCCCATTGGCATGTCCCTGACTGACCCATTCAATTAAGCATGAAAAAATGAGCCGAACACAGAGGAAGGGCCCGGCCTACGTGCCATGATAGTCTGGCAACTCATAAAAAAAGAGCAGCACAGCAGGCAAGTGAGCACGACTGTAAAATACCACGTGTAAGCACTCCCATTACTCATATAATATTATAATTTGTGAATAGCATTAACTGTTAATTCATTAAGCATCGATGCTTGATCGATGTTGAGTGATAAGTTGCAAATAACATAATCATAATTAGCATAAACTGTTAATAACATGGGCGCTGCTAAAAATCGAACACAAGAGATATCGATATATAAAAGCGCCTTTTGAGTAATGGCGAAAAAAACATGACGCGTGGGTTTGTAAACTTCAATGGACAAATTTGTACATTTTATGTTGTATATTACTGCGTTCAAAATTTGTGTTTATTATTAATTTATTTATTAAATTATTTTTTGATTTTTTATTGATTTATTGACAGTCAACTTTAAAAATAGAATTGAACAGTAACATTGAAAATACATATAATTTAATTAAAGTAATTTAATTATATGAATGAAGGTAGTCTTGTTTATTTTTTCAAGTCTTAACTTAAAAACTATGCATTTTTAATGAATTTTTATTTTTCTATATTTAAATCTAAAATTGTACTTTCCATTACAGTTTTTTTTAATATGTACTAAATTTATTTTTTAAGGCTTAGTTGAGGTTTCAAAAATTAATTCATAAATTATAATTATGACGAGTTATTAAAATATATTTTTTAAATTAATTATAATTATGATATTAATATATATTTTTTTAAGATTGAAATTTTAAAAAGTTTAATTTTTATTTTCGAATATGATTTAAACTGGGATTATGAATTAAGGACTGGGCAAAACCCAAATATAACCCAATCAGATCACTTGGTAAATTTAAATTGTTAAAATGAAACGTTAAATAATTAAGGAGAAACAGTTTGAGAGATTAAGGAGAGGATTCTGAGTTTAATTCTCTAAAAAGTCTATCGTTATCAGCACTGAGAACTCAAAAAGGATCATGCTATCGATACTAATTAGCACAAAATTGCAAAAAGAGTGTTAGAAAATGGCGAGCAACTCTTGAGCTTAGAATTCAGATTTGTCTCTCCCAAGACATCGCACCCGTTAAAAACCAATCAATATGCCCAGTATTAGTATCGCTAGGGTATCAAAAAAAGGACATCACATGCGTTGAGGATGAGTAGCAGCACTTAAGGAGCCGGCGACAGACACGGTCGCTGCCCGCAACAAAACACGCATCACTTGTCACACATACTTAGCAGCCGCAGTGAGTGAAAGGGCGAGGAGAGAGAGAGAGAGAGAGAGGGGGGAGAGTGGGAGAGCGATAGCGAGAGCGTGCTACCAATAACGCGCCCAAAAGGACTCACTTATTGTCATGTCCTGGTGTTGTTATTGAGGTGTAATACAATTTTTTCCATGATACCCATAACAATGGGCAGTGCGAAAAAAGGGGGGAGGGAGATATAATAAAAATAAAACGAACGAGAGCGAGAACGAAAACGAAACAAGGAAAATGAAAATGAAAACGAAACGAACGCCATGCGGACGCAATCAGAAAGGATAACGAGCCGGCGTCGTCCTGGTCACATATGGCGGTATTAGTTTTAGCAACAATGGACTGATTGCTTGCCGAGGGAGTGCATGGAGAGGGGGAGGGGGGATGCCGACTGGACAACGCATAAACTTGCAATTGAGCCAATTTGTAAAGTGCGGCAAGCCCATTAACGAGCGCCAGCTCCGCCTGGGCCAGGACAATGCTGCCAGGGCTGCCAATCGAACGTCAGCACCTGCGTCGTCGTTCGCAAAGACGCAACCAAGGCGCCCCCCAGTAGACGGGGCACAAGGGGTCAGTGGGGAGGGTCGAACGAAAGGTTGACAGAACGAACCGACAAAACTTTTTGGCGCGTATCCCTTTTTGCGAGCCGGACTACTTTGCATTACAAGCGCCCACATTAAAATTAAAATAAAGTTCTGCTGGCGTTGTAAGGCAGATTAGGAGGAGGGTGGCCAGAGGGATGGGAGGGGCGGAGGGGGTGTGGCTGGCGAGCATGTTGCCTTTTTCCTGCTTAACTACAAATAAATCTAAAACTCGCACATTCCTCAAAGCCGGCGCGACTGATGGATATGCCCAGCACAAAGCGAGAGGGAAAGACAGAGAGAGATAGAGTTAAAAAGAGATAGTGAGAGAGAGAGGGAGATGAGGAGAGAGAGGAAGAGTGCGCGGCCAGTATATGGCAGGATACGGGTCGGCCACATTTGGGCAACGCAGTTTTATTTTGCATTTACATGCCCACATGCATTATGCATATGCACATGTGTGTGTGTGTGAGTGTGAGTGAGTGTGTGTGTGTGTGTGCTTGCTCTTTGCTGCTCTAGATACTCTGCAAATGTCTGTCCTATTGAAAACTTGAGGGATCTGTACAACAACTTACTTTAAAACGATATTTGGCATAAGAAACTTGACTTGCTGAAAGAAAGAAAAACATAAAAAAGAGAGAGACATAAGAAGCAGAATCGAAGATATAACAAACTAAGTTTTATCAAAAAATATATATATATATTTATTTATAAATATATTTTTTATTAAATAAATTTTATACTATTATTATTAAAATAAGTAAAGAACTCCGTGTCCGCAAGTGCAGATGTGTCAAAGTAATCTCCGAAGATGCTTGCTAAAGAACAACCAAAATATTGTACAAACAAAAATATATCGTAATATAATTTTTAAAAAATTAAAGCCAAATTACTACAAAATATTATTATTAATATAAATATAACATTCAATATTAAATAATATTTAATTCAATATTATACAATTTATTATTAATATATTTGATTTTGAATCAGGCTCGTTACTGGTTCTAGTTCTATAAGAGCTTTAGTAGATGCTTAGGTTAATAAGTGCAACGTGAACAAGTTCTGGTTCCAAAGTTCTGCCAGTCTTACCTACTATAACAGATATTTTCTCATCAGTCTTAGGCGTTTTACTCATTGGAAAAACAAGAAATTTGGTTTCAATTTAGAATTAAAGTGAAATAAAAACTGTTTCGAGTTTTACACAAGGGGAATCAGTTTTGTCAGTACCAATACCCTCTTTAATAACACTCTTAAACCTAACCCGTTTCTATGTCTGCATTCTTTCGAATCAGTCACCAGTTCCAGTTCCCTATTCAAAAGAACTGCACTAATTCCTGTAAACTCTAACCAGTTCCAATTCCCTTTAGGAATTAAACTAATTCCCATTCTGTTAACTGTTTTGCAATACCAGCACCAGTTCCCATTTTTTTTACTGAACTAAACTAGTTACGGCTCTTTTCCTACTAATGCGTTAACAGTTCCAAAAACTCCTCTTACATTCCCCTATACTCCCCGTTAGGGTATCTCGTAGTCGCCCACGCTCCGATTGAGAAATCTTTCGTCGCATTTCTTGTTGTGTTTTTTAGTTGTGCACTTAAGTTCTGTTCTGCTCAGTTCTCAGTTCAGTTGTTGTTTCTTTGTTTTTTGGCTTTTATTTTAGTGCCGGCAGAGACTTTAAAATGGATACGAACGCAGCGCATAAAGTATGCAAAAAGTGAAACAAAAAGCGACGAGCGACGGGCACAAAGGATGCTACAATAATATCCTTAAGCTACAAATGCAACATGAATTTGTCTTTGCCCCCGGAACGAACAGACTAGAACAGACCAGACCAGACCGGACCCAAGCGGAGCGGAGCGGACCAGACCGGACCGGACTGGAAGCGACGCACCCAACCCAGCCCAAGTGAAGCGAACCTAACCGCCCGCACTCAACAAATTTTTTTTGCTTTTCTTCGAGTTGCCTTGGCGAAAAACAAAGAACCAAATGGGAATAAAAAATAAAGGATACTCGAACTTTACAAATGCATGCGAGAGTGTGTGTATGAGTGGGAGTGTGTGTGTGGTAATCTTATGCGTATCATGTGAACTCTGCATATGCCTGGGCTGCCTTGATGTTCCTATTCCTGTCTCCCGATCCCAATCCCAGTTCCAGCTCCAGTTGCTGCGTCCTTTTGGTCCTTTTTGCTGCCTTTGCTTCGACACTTATTTTAATTTATTTCATTTTCATTTATGTGCGCTTCAAATGTCCTTTGTGTGGCCTCCGCCTCCTCCTCCAATCTCCTTCTCTTTCACTCTTTCTCTCCTGCTGCTGCTTGCGTGTAATTAAATAAAAACGAATTCCCAGCAACTTTAAAAATATTATACACATATGTAGCACCCTTACACACACACACGTGTAGAAGGGCCTTGGGTACCTCGCATGGTGTTGGTGGCATTGTGCAAGCTTTTATTTTAATTGCACATGGAAATTAATGCGCAACTATTTAGCAAAGAAAGGGAATAGTTTAAGTACAGCTTGAATGCAGGAAAGCGCATACCCCCTCACATACACACACATACAAAAGGTACTTGGTATTAGCGCTGTAATGTTTCTGTAATGCAAATCTGAATTGAAGTAGGAGCAGTCCAACCTGTATACCTATATCCACCTTCTTCTTAATTAGCAGAACTGTTGAATTCTTTAAAGAATTTAAGAGAGTGCACCCTGACTAACTAGACATGATCTCCCAAGATAGACAAAAGCTGTTCAGCTGAAGATACAGTATGTAAGACAAACATACATATAATATGTATAGACGCAACGTAGCTTACTAATCTTTAATCAGACATCATACAGAAACAACTGTTAATTAAAACAGAGTGTGTCTTAAATGCAAATAAAACTAAGAAATTAGTTCTTCATTGTGACATGATTTCCAAATAGGCTTCAACACTTTAATAATGTATTGTGAACTTAAAGGACCCAGATAAATCCAGGCCCGTATCGACGAGTGTACAGAGTGTGCGGTGCAAAAGGGCCCCCGCCTGCCAGGGGCTTCTTGGTACCCGGAAAATAGAACACGTAGGCAAAGCCATTATACATAGAAAGTTTCATGTTCAGTTAAGTGTCCGTAGTTTGAATAATAATCAAGTTCTTAACGTTTGAAATAAGGGTATATTGGACGGTATTCATATTGAACAAGAATATATATATTAGTAATGCCCGTTATATACATTTTTCTAGAGCAGGTATTAATTTCCTTCTGCCCTTTTGGGTAAGGTTCCCAATAATACTGTTTAATATATAATAATTGTCAAGCACAAGGGCTCAAGTGCGATTGAATAGATTAGCAATAATATCAATGATGAATATGAAAGCCCGAAATATTGATTTTTTTAAAAATAATGCTTTTGACAACTTAAAATTGAGAAAAGAACCAATGTTAATTTAGTATTTGGTTTCTTTATTTTGTAAAATGTTTTGTAAACTAACCCACTATATTTTAAAGCAAGGTGATTGCAAAAGCGGCCCTGCGAAGTTATACACAAGGGCTCCCAAAACTGTCACTCCGGCCCTGGATGCCTCAAGGTTGGTATAACTGAAGTAAGTCCTAAGAAATCTAAAACTTCAAAGTTCAGACTGAGTAATTATGTGTAGCACATTGATATTGATATTGAAATAAAACTCATCACTTTTCTGGTTTACATAAAATTGATTTATAAAATTTATACACTGCAGAATGAACTAAAATTATTTTTGTAGAAAGATATGGGGGAATTAGACTTATTTACTTAGACTACATCATAAGATCCAAAAATATCATCGAACTCTTCTGGGTCTACATTTTGGTCAATTGTATTGAATGGATAGAGTTCCGGTTCGGTAAATTGATTAATGTCATTCTGGGGAGTTTCCATTGTCGAATCGTTGGTCTCTTCATCGCGGCACAGTAGATCCCAGTAGGTGCTTTTGGGAATTGGAGAGGGTTGTTTAGGGGCAACACTTTCTTTCTTTACGGGCTTTAGCATTGGATTCGCCACCGAGCGAACGTAATATCCATCGCCGGTGCCTCCATTAGTCACACGCAACTGCGACGGTTGCCATGTCAAGTGTGTATCGAGCTTACCTGTTGATCGATAAAGAAAAATATTATATATCGAAATGGAAAGGGGGATATTGAAAACACTCCCAGATCAGAGTGCTTAGAGATTAAAGTAGGGATTAGAGAATATATACTGAAAATCAACGAGCAATACTTCAGAGATCGACTGAAGATCGGTATGGATATTATGAAAATATATAAAAGAATATATATAAACCTCAATGGATGCGGTTTCAGCTAGAGTTTTTGATAGAGCTAAGGATAGAGATGTCATTAGGGAACTAAGCACAAACTAACCAATGAAATGCAGCTGCTCTCCTAGTTGCGGCTCCGGTTGATTCATGGGCTGAGGTGCGTCGTAGTCAGCTTGCTGCCAACAGCTGTTCTGCTCTCCCAGCAGCTCACGTGTCTGACCAGACAGTAACTTTTTGCCCGTACGATAATGCTCGAAACCTGGTGGCGGTGTTGCTACACAAGCAGAGAAAGAAAGGGGCAGAGAAAGACAAAGAAAAAGATATAGAAATAAAGAGAAAAGTTGGGGACTAAGTCGGGCTGGGAGAGAAGATACTCACGCATGGAACGGCTGGGGTCTTGATTACGCTGATTGCGTAGAAGTGGTTCCCAGACCTGACGCGAGTTGCCAACCATTTGCCACGACTTGGCATTGTATGAATCACGACCGAAGGGTACCTGGCAGCGTTCCCGCTTATGGGGCGATACCCACAAAGGTTGCAGATGCAATTGGTCGCCATAGAAATTGTCATAGAAGTTGCTGCTATAGTTATAGCTGGAGTTGGAGTTGGAGGGGGAGTTGGAGTTGGCAGCGGAGTTGCCTCCCTCGCAACTCCTGTAGATGCCCCTGACTCTCCAATTACTGTTGCTGCTGCTGTTGCTGTTGTACTGGTAGTTGCTGCTCCTGTATCTATTGCCAGATGCGAACTCGTTAGCGTGGCTCCAAAATGCCGGCGTTGGTTTGTCATCCATCCTTGGGGATTTTGAGATGTATCGCTCGTTCGACTCCAACAGACTGCACAAGCCGGTTCGAGAATGCATTCTACGCGGCCGCCAGTTCATCGGAGTCGGGCAATGAGATTGCCTGTGCGACTGATAGCTGTCTTGGGATCTCTGACATCGATTATCATCATAATACATTCCATTTGACGAACTCTTCACTGAAGCATCCGATTCCAAAGTCTCCTCGTTCTTGCTGGACTGCTGCTGCTGCTCCTCAGGCTCCGGAAGCGATGGCGATGTCAATGGTAAAGGCGACGGCAACGGTGGCGCCTCTTGCTGAGCCAGAGCCAGAGCCAGAGCCTTTGCCTTAGCCTTACCCCTTGCCTTGGCCTTTGCTTTGTTTGTCATGGGCTTGCGCTTCTTTGAGTTGGATGACGGGGTATCGCATTCATCCGGCACTGATTCAGATTTGGGATTAGGAGACGTCGATGGCGATGACGGGGTTGCAGTTGAAGTCGGTCTAGGTGATATCGATGGCCATGAAGATGAAGGCGATGGCTTTGCCTTGGAAGGACCCTTGGACGGATCCTTGGACGGTCCCTTGGATGGACCCTTGGATGGACCCTTGGACAGTTTAGTATTGGTTGGTTTTGCTTGGCTTTCATGCAACTTTGGACTGTTTGGATATGCCGGACCATCTGGAATGCCGTTGGCGACAACAGAGGCCCAGGTCACAGGCTTACAGGATGAGGACATCGCATTGGTTCCTGGCAACTTTACAGGATTATCCAACATTTTTCGCTTTTCAAGCGATTTCAAAATTTACGATTTTGGTTTTGGCAATGGGCACACCCCAGATCAGGTAAGGTTTAATAAATATTTCACAAAATATTTTTTATAAATAAATATAGGAAAATGAACTCTTTTTTTTACAAATAAATACAAGAAAATGAACTCTCTGACGATTTCAATTCATATACTAGTATCACCTTGACTTGATGCTAGTCAAAATGTGCACGATTGCTTCGATGCTTTCTTTTTTTTGATTCTATTTTGTCTTAATAAATTTTATTTTTATTTAGTCAATTCACTTCCCAAAAGCTTCAAAGCTTCGCAAGTTTTATTCAGTTCAACTGCAAATACTACAAAGCTCTTTAAAGGCTGGCAGCGTCCTCTAGCGGTTTAAACTGGAGTTATCTTGAATTTTGTCACTTTATCAAAGTTTTGAAAATTTTATAAAATTGTCTTATTTTCACGAGTGCGCTTTTTTTTTAAAAAAATATATATTTATTTTGTTAAATATTAATTTTTGTATTTTTTCGTAACTTAAAAACGGTTGTAAAAAGATTTTAAGATATTTTTTGGAAAAGCATTAAAAAAATATAAAATCAACAAACAAAGAATTTAAAATATTGCATGTGAGCAAAGTGAAAGTTCAATTGAGAATAATAAGAAAATCATAAGTTTAGGTGGAATGTCGAACAGCTGGAGGAGTGCTGGACAATGCTCTATTTATCGAAATGCAGTAGTGTTGAATAACGTTATATTTATCGAGCACTGTCTAGATAAAATTCAAAACAGCTGGAAAAGTGTTGGAAA
This sequence comes from Zaprionus africanus, assembly GCA_018151435.1. Lineage (NCBI taxonomy): Eukaryota > Metazoa > Arthropoda > Insecta > Diptera > Drosophilidae > Zaprionus > Zaprionus africanus. Next base: position 4,087,829 of record JAECXB010000096.1, read on the forward strand.
ATGCCGTGCATATCGCTTGCAGCTGTTCACGATGTGCCGCAACAGGCGACTGGCGTTAGCCAACACTGGCCGAAACTATTTATATACAAAGATATCTACATACATATCAACACACACTTTCTTTCGACATGAAAATATTGTAACACACATGCACGCAACACACACCTACACACACGCAAAGCACAACAGTTACAAGAAACCACAAAACATATAGAGAGACATACAGACATACTATATCTTCCATCCATTGAGTTGCTGCCAAAATGTGCTAATTGTGAAGAGAAAATCACCAAGAGGAAAACGAAAAAAACAACTGTGTCCAATATGGTGCACAGTGGTAATAATTAAAAGCGAATAGGGAGAAAGAAACAAGAACAACAGCAAAGGAAAACAAATCAAATGACAGCAACAGAAGCAGCAACAAATAAATAGAAAAGTATTAAGGAAGTACTCAGTGTGTTTGTTGACTCGCTTGACACTGCTAGTTGGGAAAATTGTAAACATCGTCGAACACAATTCACACCCCTCATCCCATACCCGACACCCCTCGCCCTATACACCCGCTCTAAACACAGCAAAGTTTGCGCGCCCTCTCCTTGCACCCCTTCGCTGGTGATATCAACAAGTAATTGCGATAAATACAGGCACACAGTGTGTGAGTGTGTGTGCCTGTGTGTATGGGTGCTTATCACCCTCCGGCCTACCCCACTTGGAGCATGCTGTCGTAGTCAGCGCCAGCGTCGTCATCATCAGCACATTGAGTAAGGGTAAGGTCTCGGCGAGAGTCCAGCAAGTGGGGAGAGCGTATCTCACGTTTGGGGCGATAAGCGACGGCGGCGGCCGACGACATGTCCGCGTCAGTCAGAGCAGCGACGCCAGCGCCAATAACCTCAACGGCAACGTCAGCGTCAACTGCAGCAGCGACGCTGGCGTCAGCATCAGCTGTTGCCGGAGCCGAGAGCAACTTGTTGCTCAATCTCAACAAGCTGCGCTCACAGGGCAAACTGACCGATGTGACGCTCGTGGTGGAGGATCATGGCTTCAAGGTGAGTTCCAGATCGTTCTACTATATACACATATATTGCAACTGTCTCTCTCTCCTTTGCAGGCCCATCGGGTTATACTGGCCGCAAGTAGCGACTACTTCTGCGCCATGTTTGCCGACTGTGCCATGATTGAGTCGCGCAAGGAGGAGATCACACTGTATGGCGTCACAGCACGTGCGATGGGCAGAATTATACTATATATATACACATCACTGCTTGAGCTGGACGAGGACAATGTGGAGGAGACACTGGCGGCAGCCACGCACGTACAGGTCAAGGAGGTAATCGAACGTTGCACCGTCTTCCTGGAGCAGAAGATCAGCATGGAGAATTGCCTGGCCATAGCGAGCATGGCCGAGATCTATGGCCAATTGGCGCTGGCGGAGCGAGCCTATCGTTATATCTGTGCGCATTTCCAGGAGTTTGCCGCCAGCGCCGACTTCAAGGATGTCAAGTTGGAGCAGCTACATTACATACTGTCCAGCAATTACCCCATCGATGTTAGTGAAATGGAGCTGGTCCGTCTGCTGTGCAGCTATGCCTACGAACAGCAGTTGGAGGATAGCGCACTGCGGGAATTGTTGCATCTCATTAAATGGCAAAACGTGGGCTACGATGAGCTCAAGTCGTTGCGGCATCTTAACCATTCGCTGGTCAAGGAGTATCTGGCCGAGCTGCAGGAGAACAGTGGCCAGGAGAGTACGACTGAGGGAGGCGCACTGGCCGCAGAGCAGTGTCCGCCCGGACAGGGACCCACAAATATGCGCGGCATGGAATTGAGTCTACTCAAGATCGGCGGCTTCGAGTCGAAGGGTTTAACCAATGAGATTATGTGCTTCTCGCCCACTAAGATGAAGTGGTACCAGTTGACCTCCATACCACACATAGATCAGTGTAAGCACATCCCTCTTCCTAAGCTCCTCCAGTTGCTCATTATGCATTTGGTTTCCACAGGCAATTTCGGCACCGCGGTGCTCAATAACGAGCTCTTCATTGTGGGCGGCGCCTACGATGTCTGCCTCAAGGAATATATTCATCCCTTTGGATTTCGTTACTATCCGCTGCACGATTCCTGGGTGAGCATAGCTCCCATACAGTTGGATCGATGCCGCTTCTCACTGAATGCCGTTGGCAAGCAACATCTCTATGCTGTCGGTGGCATCCTTGAGGTGGACGATGCCTCCGAGGAGGCACTGAGTCGCATATCCAATGTGGAGCGCTATGACATCGTCAGCAACACATGGTCCTATATGCCCTGCCTGAGGGAGAATCGCAGCCAGCACGCGGGCGTCACAGTGGGCGACAAACTCTACATATCCGGTAAAGAAAACGTTGCTCCTTCGTACATTAATTAGAAAAGGAAAGTAACATGTTCTCTCTCTCTCTCTGTCTCTCTAGGTGGCATTCACCTAGCGACCATCTTGTCCAGCATGTGGTGCTTCGACACGAAAACAGAATGCTGGCAGGAACTGGCAACGATGCCGACACCGTGCTGTGATCATGTGCTGGTGGCCATCGATAATCGCATCTATGCCTGCGGAGGCTGGCACGAAACGCGACGGGAATCGCGTGTCCTGGTCGAGCACATCTATGCGTATGACATCAAGAGCAATACGTGGAGTGTGGAGACCAAAATACCAGCACCGAAATTCTACTCAGGCGTCACCCTAATGCGTCGCACCATTTTCTTTGTGGGCGGACTCGATTCAACCGAATCGATTGATCGCGCCAGCTCGGAGACCATGGCCTATGATCTGGATACCGGCAAGTGGTGGCATCGCAAAGACTCATGGGATACGCCCAACGATGTGTGGGAATCCACATGCGCAGCCATCTATGTGCCCAGTTTTGATTCCTGACAGCGAGCACGTGATGCGTGGCCAACAACGTCATCATCAACGGAATCGGATCCGGAATCGATAAAATCGAATTTTTAAACAATCTCTGATGATATAGAACATAATCAACTTGGATCTAGTAAACGTCCCCATCCATATGCTTGTGATTAACCCAATACTGCTGACCCCCGCCGCCCACTATCAACTACGATGTTACTACTGTACAGTGAATATATGTATGTATGTGCCAAGCAAGGCCACAGAAAGTTTGTTAATAGAAAGCAGGTCAATGTTCGAATATGATGATAACTATTAGGAAATGCGAAAGCAAAGCAAAAGCAACACTACGTAGAAAATATTTTAATTTGAATAAACAATTTTTGTTAGTAAACTTTCATTGTGCAATATCATTTCATAATCCTGAAATTTATCTTTAAACTTTGTTATGCGATACTTGCATAAACAAAAACTCAATTTCCAACTCACATTAAAATGGATCAAGTAGTCCACAAACATATATACCATACTGGGTATAGTCTTTCCATTAAGTACCTATGTGCGTGTGTGTGTGCGATAGAGTAACGTAAACTGCGCATTTATATTTTTTCATGATATTTTTATTGCCAAACGAACCGTCGTACCAAACTGAACCGAACCGTTTGGCAGATACTCTTCATATATATTTTTGGTAAACGTCTGTTGTCACACATAGAGTAAATTAAACATATACATATAAACATAGAGCATAGAGCTAAACACATATACAGTTAATATAGTACAGTATACATGTGTATATATGGATAAGATCAAGCCTTAAATCGAGTGTCAGAATGCTTACGAGGTACACACAGAAACAAGCAACATGGCTAAAAACGCGTACCGATCTAAACGCTATAGAGTGTAGAGTAGTCTATATAATAAAAACTCAACTTAAACAGAGTTGCGACATTAAGATACAGTTTAAAATACATAATTACAGTTATAGCTAAGGTTACAGTTACATTTAGAGTTGGAAGTACACAGCTATGGGTTACAGATTTCTGAGCGAACTGAGCCTAGACGAGAACTACGTATTGTGGTGCGGCGCAATGACCACCCAGCCATCGGATTCGACTGCCTCGCCACCACCACTGGCGGGCACATCCTGGCCCGATGGTGCTGCTGGTGCCAGACGCGCTTGCTTGTCGCGCTGCTTTTGCAAATTGTTGTACAGACTCTGCAAATCCTCCTGTAAAATTAAGGAAATCGAATTAAGACCAGAATAATATAGAGTACATTCCCCTGCCCCGCCCTTACCTTGTCTTTCATTTTGCGCAGCAGATCCATTTTCTGTTCCCGCTCGGTTCGATCCATTTGCAGTATCAGCTTATCCTTGAAATCCTGTGCATAGTAGATGTTTGTGTCCACGCTGAGATACTCTTTGGCCATGTGACGATGTGCCCGATAGATCGCTTGCGATTCGGCATCGTTGGGTATGGGCGGTTCTGGCTGCAGTTCCGGATCCAATATATCTGCCAAGGATTGCTCTGTAAAACCGCAGCCAGCATCAGCATCCACATCATCATCATCGGCATCGGCATCACTGTGCTCGATGGTGGCGTGGCTGAGTCGACCGTTGCCAAGATGTTCGTTGTTGTTGCCATTATTGTTGTGACTGCTATTATTGTTGTGGTTATTGTTGTTGTTGTTGTTAGTGAGGTCTGTTGTTGTGTTGTTCCCGATGCCACCACCACTGGGCATGATCACCGGCTTCGTGTCGGTCACAGTGAGATGTTCCCGGCCATCGCTTTTGGCTGAAGGAAACATAATAAAAAGATGTAGATTAAGGTAAAGTACTAAAACGAATTCAAGTACCCCCTTGAGAAGGGATTATGATATTTGTTAATTTGTCTACCTGCAAGATTAAAGCTTACATACATACATTAACACATATGAGTTGTACGTACTATATATAATCCAACAACTGTGCAGATCGCTAGTCTGCTTAGTGTTAATGAGGGCGCGCGTGTCGCACATTCTGATCGACTAATGTTGCTTGTTATAAGGGGATGATCAACACTTCGGGCAATTAAGTCGCGACAAGATCATTGTGATTGCGAGAAAATCCTTAACTTGACGCGCATTTGTGTGTTCTTTGTGATGACGTGTTTCCCAGACACACACACACACACACACACACAATGATTTGCTTTCGGGAAATTGGAAAAACAAACTATAAACTAAACACACACAGACAAGAAAATCGATTGCGCTTCTTTTCTCTCTCTCTCTGCCTCTCACTGCGCTCTCTTTGGTTTCTTTTTATTGTGTTTCTCGTCTTTTGGTTAATGTTTATTTGGCTTTTGCTTGGGGGCTTTTCTTGCTAATTTTCACAGTTACTCATATGTTTATGTTCATTGCTTGGGTTCATCGCTTGGCAAAAGGGAGATCCCTTTTTGGAGGGGGGATACAATAGAATCGATCAATTGCGCGACGAGAACGACAACGATAGTTGCAGATTGCAAGTGTTGCATTTGCCGTAACATTGCGGCACACACGGTACGGGTACAGGGTACGGCACAGCACGGCGCTCGAACGTTGACTGAGCGTACGCTGTATGCTGTACGGGGATCACTGTGCCACCGCCGCCGCCGATCGAAGAACTGTGTCCGCTGAGAGTGTGTGTCGGCCAATGTGGCGTACATGTGTGTAAGTTTGTAGATCTATGTAAGTATACTCGTGTGTGTCTCTATATACGCGGACATGAGTGTACATTTGCATACATACATAAACATATCTAAATATCTATAGATATTTAGCTAGAAAAGTCGCTCCTGCTTGGGCTCATTCGATGAATAATGCGCCTGGCATGCGGTTGGGAAATCTCCCCTGCGAACTCAAAATGCCAAAACACGCTCGCTGCCCTCGACGGGAGCCCAATCAGAGCAATCAGTTGGTCTGCTGAGTGGGAGAAGTAGGAGGCCGAGACAGTTGGGAGGGGTTATTTACTTTTAGCCAACTTTTGCACCGTGACTAGGTCGCTGCAATTCACTAGCAGCAGCTGAAGATGCGACAATGTCTGCGAGCAATGGCAACAAGTGAGGAGTGTGCATGCCAAGAAAATACCCTGCAGTGTATACCACTTGACTTATAGCTGAGCCACTAGTCGGGATAATTCATTTAAGGCTAATTCTCATATTTAATATTCATTTTTGATTAAACCAGACTGACAAATAAGCTCATCAGCTGGACAAACAATACTCATTGATCAAACAGAAGGAATCAATACTCAAAGCTGATACAGTCAGCTCAGCTCGAAGGTTGCTCGCTTTTCTACAAGCTAGATGTTTTTTTAAGAACTGATAAGGAATATTTTATGTTTTTTTATATTTCGCTATGCGTGCGCCTCTAAGGTGTAAACAATCAGTTTGTTGTGAAATTATGCTGATTCCACATTATCAATATATCCCATATTGTCTAGTAGTTAGGACATCCAGTCCAGATTTAGTTTATATACAATAGTCCCATATTGTCTAGTGGTTAGGATACCCGGTCGGGTTCAATTCGTATAAATTAAATCCATATTTGTAAGGATACCCGGCTCCAGGTTCAGCTCATACACATAAATCCCATATTGTCTAGTGGTTAGGATACCTGGCTTGCGTTTAATTCCTGGCATAATATCGTTGTATAAAAATCTAATAAACAATATATAAAATATTAAGCATTTCGTAGATATAAAACGCATAGTTAAACAAATATACCCGCTTAGGCGATCGACCTCAGTGAGGGTACAAAAACACAAGAGCTAACAAAGCGATTTTCCCGATCGTTTTTGCTCGTGATTTCGTCCCCGTGCCCATTTAGTGAAAATTTCGCTCTTCTCGCCACGTATCTAGAGATGAATCTTTCTATATATATATATATGTATATACATATCTATATATGCATATACAATGTGTATGTATAAGCGGGTATATGTACGTATTTGCGCTGAGGCAGATACATGTGTACTATATGTATGAAATCAAAATAAAAGTGAGATTATTGCCGAATGACTCATGCTGCGGGGGAGGGGCAGACAGCCGGGGGCAGGGGCAAGGGTCAGAGAGGCTGGCAGAGTCAGAGGCTGACTGTCGGCCTCGTCATGCGTGTGTTTGTGGGCCTGCCTGGCTGTCTGTATGCGTGTGCGTGTTTGCGTTGCCTCTTGGCCATTAGTCGATTTTGCATTTGATTTTTCCTTCTCATTTCGTTTAGCGTGTGTATTTATGCTGTGTCCAAGGAGGCGGCCGCGACTGTGGTGACGGTGCATGTCATGTCTATAAATCTGCCCGAAATTGCCGACCAGCCAGCCAGCCAGCCAGCCGGTCAATCTACACAATACGATAATTGTGCAACGCAATGTGCAACTATGAGTGAATATACCCTGTAATCGAGTGGACTGATGAGTTAGTTTTGTTGCGGGTTTCCTTATGAAATATGCATATAAACTAACACTTTTGTTCAATTTCTCGTTATCTGGCCATACTATAAAGATTAATTTATCGGCTATAGGCAAAAAACTAAGCTATTTATCAAACCAATTTCATTAAATATTTTCCTATTTTTTCGAGTTCTATAAAAATCCTCCAAATACGCAATTCTAATGTATCCTTGCTCTAACTTTCTAACTTAATCAAGTAACGTTTTTTGTTTCGATCGGAATGAACTGAATTCTAGATTTAAATTAAATTATTTAAACTATGATAATGACTGATTAAACCAACACAATATTTCACCTAAAACCTTACATATTGCCGATTATCATTTACTAGGAAAATAACTCGAAACTGTTTCGAGTCGAGCAACATTCAATTGCTTTAGCTTAAGTTTTCCTAAAAGCTTTTATAGCTCTCTGAAATGATCGCCACAATAATAAATATAATCTTAGTCGAGGATTTATTAGCGCGCATCACACATAGCAAGGGATCAGCAGATCAGCATATCAGCCTCTTGGCATCTCTGGCATATGCGGTCTACATTCTCGCAGTGTGTAAGGGTGGTGCGGCGGCAATGAGGGGAATGAGATCGTCGCTACTAGGACAGGGGGTATTCATTGGCCGAGTGCATTATTGAAATTGCACTTTTGTGTTTTGCTATTTTACTACTTATTGCATGAGCGCATCGCATATTTATAACGTTCGGCGAGAGAGAGAGAGAGAGAGGAAGAGACAGCGAGGGGAGACGGAGACATCATTGCCAATTGAAAAATGTTCTCAAAATGCTTTTGCATAATAAAAACAACGCAGTGACTAATTAACCAAAAATCGAGCAATTAAACGTTGCGACGCGCGGGTTAGAGCGAGATGGCATGCACATTGTTTATATACGATTAAGATTTGTGTCGCTGTTGCTGTTGCTGTTGCTACTGTTGGTGCGTCATGCTGTCGACCCCAAGAACTCAGGCAGCTGCCATGTGGCAGATGTAACTCAACAGACTGCAAAGCTGACAATGCGCTGAGCTATTCGCAACAACAACGAATACAACGAGAACAACGACAACAATTTAGATGCCACAATCGTGCCCATCCAAAAGAGTGTGATAATGTGCGTGTGATTCACTCGCATAGACAACCAGACGACAACGACGACGACGACGATGCCGACGACAACATCTACACATCGACAACAGTTGCAATCAGGAACTCACCATGCAAACTACTGCTGTTGCTCTCGCTGCGACTCAGATCGAAGCCAATCTGCAAAGGGAAGAATATCAAATAAATACATATATAAATAATGTGAGATAATCTCATTCAAGTTGATTTGACGCACCGGCTCCTCCACATCCAAGGTAAGCGCCTCCATCGTTCTCCCGGCATTTTGTATCATATCGTTGCGTATGGTTTCCAAACGTTTCGATGCCTCGGCAGATGAACGCAGATTAAAGCTATCGGCAATCTGACTCTCGCTGCTGTCCTCCTCGGGTATGGCACCCCAACGGTTGCTGCTTCCCACACGGAAATGTCCATTATTGTCTAGTTGGCCCGAATTGGTGGGCGTTCTTTCAGATGAGGTATTTTCGTTGTTACTAAAGCCTGTACCACTTTCACTTCCAGTTCCTGTTCCGGTTCCAGTCTCGGTTGCTGTTCCGCGAAAATTGATGGGCGTCAGTTGTGTTGATCCCTGGCTCATGTCACTGGAACTATGACTTTGGCTGTCATATTGCGCAGGCAAGGTGCCCTCGCTCTCTTTGGTCACAATCTATCAATCGGAATGGACAAGTGAATCAATCAATCAATCATTTAATACAATATATATTGAATTGCATTTATCAACCAGGTAACCCACCTGTTGGTTAACAAACGCGTATTCCAACGCCTTGTCAGCGCCTGCATAGTCTTTGATAATCTCATTCATAATGCCCACAATGTATTTCATTGAGGGTCGATCCTCTGGAGCCGTCTTCCAGCAGTCAGTCATCAATTGCTTAATACGCGGCGGGCACTTCTCCAGCATTGGTGGCCGTTCACCTATCGTAATGAGAGTTTATATAAAAGCTAATCTGCTTTCCTTTCTCTGTCCATCACCTTACCCTTGTATATCTTCCACTGTATGGTGTAGGCGTTGTCGACATCCCTGAATGGTTGCTTGCGCGACAATACCTCCCAGAGGACAATGGCCCAGCTGAAAATGTCACACTTCTCCGTGTATTTGGATCCTTCAAACACCTGTGAGAAGTAGAACGTAAATTTGTTAATGGATTTCTTTCTCAGTTATGTTCTTGTAAGGTGGATCTACTCTACACACCTCAGGCGCCATCCAGGCAGCACTGCCACGATTGTTTGTCATCATGGTGGACTTGTCAGCCACAGTGCCAAAATCACAAATCTTTAGATTGCGCCCCTTGTTGGTCAGCAGCAAGTTGAGCGGCTTCAGATCCCTATGTATCAGAGGCTTGGGCGACATGCCATGCAGGTGGGCGACACCCTGCAAACAATCAATCATTACATTAATTAAATTATTCCACATTCCACAGAGCAGCAAACGGGACATACCTCGGCGCACTGGAGTGCCCAACTAATTGCATGGGCCAAGCTGTAGGCTGGCTTCACCTTGCCATGAAGAAAATTATGCAGTGTGCCGCCCTCGGCATACTCCATAATAAGGTATGTGGCCTGCTGATAGGACGAGATGCCGTGCAGTGCAATTATATTGGGATGCTTGACGCGCGACAACTGTTTGACCTCCTTCTCGATGTCCTTCTTCTCGGCGCTGGCAAAGAACTCCTTGACAGCCACCAGCTGATTGCGCCATGTTGCCTTGCAGACAACACCATAGGATCCATGGCCGACTTTCTATAAGGATAACCGTATGTGTGAGTGTGTGTATGTTACGATATGAATGATGCTTACCTCGCGCAGCACAAGTTCGCTAAAGTCCACATAGGTTGCCTGCAGTGCATCTTGCGACGCGGCGGCCATCGTCAGCTGCTTCTGCCTTCTGTTGCTGTTGTCGTTCGATGCTACTGCAGTCTCCAATCTGCCAGCTGATGCGTGTATGCGGTTTTGTCGTTGTGTGCAGTTGCGTGCCTGCCTGCCTGCCTGCGTGCGCGCGCGTGTGTGTGTGTGTGTCTGTCTGTGTGTACTGTTGTGTGGGCGTGTTTGTCACCTGGTCTCACTGCGACGAAGACATTAAGTTGCACCGCTGGCTGGCTGGCTGGCTTTTGTTATTGGCCTGTGCTTGGAACTGCGACTGGGATCGTTTTGCAGGCTGTTTTGCTTATATTGAGCAGCAATGAATCGCTGCAAATGCAAAGGCAAACGCTGCGCACATCTTCCGAACGTCCAAACGGCGTACTGCGTTGCTTGACACCAACCTCAACTCGACCATTGGCGGCCAGACCAATTGGAGTCCACTTTGATATTTGTTTATTCGCTGCGTTTCGGGGCTGCTCAATTTTTCCAACAATTATTTCTCATTTCTTTTTCGTTTTTGGCCTGTTTGTCGCTGTCTGGTTAGTGGTTGACATCCGCACCAATATTTCGTTATAGTTATCGATAGTATCGATTGCATTAAGAATGGTTGCACCACTAAGCACTGAACAGTGCTTAGTGGTTGCACAGCATTAAAAATATTTAATTTTATATGTGCACAAACACTATAAAAAGCAAATAATTTGACATTATTTCAATATATTTCTGGGGAAATAAATTGTATTAAATAATACCTGCTGATATGCTTTATTAGTTTCAAATTTAATGTTCAACAGTTTTTGTTCCACGCTTTTTTCTTGTATATATAATTTTTATTTTTATATTTTTGATCTCATTATAAATAATGTGTTTATGCGATAATTTTCACAACGGAGTAACTTAGATTTCTTTGAGTACAATCACAGTCGAATAAACCGCGCTGAAATCGGATTGCAGAGCAGTATAATTAAATATATCGATATATGTTTTTAGCACACTTATCACGGCATATCGATAAGCAAGTGCATTCATTGCATCCCCGATATATCGACACTGTCCACTATCGATACGTTTATCCATCCCTAACTCATACGTTCAAGCGCTCGCTCGCCAAGCGGATGCAATTCCGGACAAAAAGAAAAGCATAATTTGTTATTTTTTTTTTTACACCCGCATTACACATTGCAAATGCAAACAAATAAGTTAACTGTGCTGAAACATACTCATGCGCACACAAATACAGTTGTGATAACACAAATCGAATGCATCAAATTGCTACAACAAGTGTGCTGCCTCTGCCTCTACCTACCGCCGCCCGCGTGAATCGGAATCGGAATCGTGAATTGTTGTGCGTGTGTGAAATTTGCTGGTAGCAAAAAAAGGCGAGAAAAAAGTGCGTCTAAATATATGAAGAATATTGTGTGTTGGTTGTGGGGGGTGTTGTGTTGGGGGCAACAACAGCAGCAGCAGCAACAGCAGCAGCACAGTAGCAGCAGCATCATTTGCCCACAATTTTGCCAAAGTGTTGGAGGCGACGCCGCCAATTAATGCTCGTGTGGCCGCCTTCGTCGTCGCCGTCGCCGTCGACGTTGTTGTCGTTGCCGTCGTCGCCGCAGCTATTGATGCCGACGCCAGTGTCACCGCAGCAATAACATCAACAGCAGCAGCAGCAACAACAACAACAAGAAGATGAAGAAGAAGAGGAGCAAGAAGAAGAAGCAGAGCAACACAAGCAGCAGAGTATAATGAAAACAACAACGATAAGAAGACGATGGCAACAACAAATGCTGCAGCAACGTGAAAGAAATGAAATGTCAAACTTTTGCAAAGTTTGCATATTGAGAAGACGCGCATTAAAATCGCTTTTTGTTATTGTTTTTTTTTCACTTTTTTTGTCGTTCTTTCTTTTGTGCTTTTCATTGAAAATGAACAAGTTGAAGTAAAATACATAGTTACCAAAGAGGAAGAAGAAGAAGAAACTGCTGCTGCTGCTGCCGCTGCTTGTTGTGCTGCCGCTGCTGCTGCTACGGCAGCGTAGGAGCAGAGAAAGAGAGAGAGAGAGAGAGTGAACAACATCCTCATCATCAGCTTCAGCATCGTGTCTTCATCATCATCATCATCATCGTAATCCCCATCTCCTCCACATTCTCTTCTTTGTTTAGGATGTGTGCGTGTGTTTTTTATGCGTGCGCGCCACACGAGGAAGAGGAAGCGCTGCCACAAATTACTCTGCCGCTCTCTCTCTCTCCTTTGCTCTAAGTGTGTGTGTGTGTGCGAGTGTGTGTGTGTGCATTTTCATAGCCTGCCCGGCCAAGACTTAATTTGTGGCGCGTTTTTTAGCACTAATCTTAATCTAGTTATCGGCCTTTTTAACGCTCTTTAAAGGGAATCCACAAAACATCATCCACAACAACAAGAACAACAACAACAAAAACTGGGCCCCACTGTGCATGTGCGTGCATGTGCGTATGCGATTCGGGAGCACTATTAAAGCCGCCATTGCCGTTACATTGTTTTTGGTAAGTCTGTTCTTTGAAATGATTTGAACTTTTGTTTATTTGTGCACTATTTAAATTGTATTTCTCTGCTTGTGTAAATATAAACAAGCAGCATTGCACTCCACTCCCTCCCCCTTCTGCGTTGAAGAATCAGGTTCAATTACTCAGGCTCATTTTGGGACTTGTTCAATTTCGAGAACAAGTTGTTTTGTATTTCTTGTTGTTGTTGTTATTGTTATTGTTTAGAAGTTGCTAGAAAGTACCGCTATTAGATCTAGTAGCTTAGAGATTCATTCTCAAGTTCCTTCTGCTCTCTAGTTCTCTGGAGTGCTGTCTGACCCGTTCAATTGAACCTATTCGGGGGAACGAGCTCCACAACGCATTGTGCAGCTTCTACAATATATTCTGCATTGTTGTTGTTACTCTTTGCCTTGATGCACATACACACAGAGAGAGAGAGAGAGAGAGAGACACACACACACACGTTCTCATTTCCCGTTGTACTTACAGCGAACAGCGAAAGTTGTCTTCCTGCTTTTTACCATCTCGTTCGCAGCTTCCAATCGTTCCTTTTCTTCCCCCACCTTCTCTCTCCTCTTTCGCTCTCTCCCTCTCTCCTGTTGCAAGCTTTAGCCTCGCTCACACTCTCTTTGTGCTTTTTTCTTTGCTCTCAGCTTAAGCTCACAATTCCTGTTAGCAAGGGCATATGCAAATTGGGTTTAAGCGACCTTCTCTGCTCTCCTTCTTTCTCTCTGTTCCCTGTCTTGTGCTCACTTCGTGTGGATCAGTAACTCAAGAGTTCAAACGTCGTTGGTTCTTTGAGACATTATAAAGTTAAGCTACACAGTCTTTTTACCTCAACTCAGTTGGGGATCTTGAAGTTGCAACCTCTTTTTTTTTATTTTGAGCAATTAAAAAAGCGTTAATTAACCGAAAGACACATAATAACAATGCTAGTAAATAAAAGGTCTTGAGCAAATAAAAGAGAATACGTTTCTTAAACAGACCAAATAAATAAACAAAAACAAAATGCGCGTGTGTTTGTGTGTACACGATCTTTATACGATTTTATACTTATGGAAGGCGTTATTTTTTATTTTTTTTTTTTTTAAGCCAAAAGTCAGTCATAAATAACAATGGCATGAGAACACATTCTATACTCCCTGTCCATATCCCTTCTCTTTTCATGCCGCTGCATACTCATTTCATAATTAGAGGAATTCCGAATGCAACCCAAACGATTTACTAAACGGTAAGCCGTAAACGACCCTGAGAATCGCAGTGGGAGAGAGAAAGATAGAGAGAGAGACAGTGGGGAATTATGATTTCTGCTGTGCATTTCTTTCGTTAACTTATCGCTTGCAATTACAGAGCCGAATGCAGTAATTGCTCGTGTATTCATTTCCTATGCATTGCGCCTTAAACCTGTAGTAAAAAATACAAAAAAAAAAAAAAGAAAACGAGGAAGAAAGGCTATCTTGAGTATGCCGAATGTTCTATGCCCTTATCCGATTTGAATGAAATAAATGAACGAATTCAAAAATGCTCTTTACCTTCCCAGTAGATGCAGATTCAGAATATACACGTATATACCTTATAAGTTAGGAGATATCTCCTCAGGTGCATTGCAAACTCCTGGCAAAAATGAATATACCCTCTGCAAGGGTATAAAAACCTCGAAAACTCAAAAAAAAAAAATCAACTCAAATATTATATTGTAATCAAAAAGAAGGTTAATCAAGCAACTAAGCAAGTTCGTTCGCTCGTTCGTTCGTTTTGTTCCGTACCAGATCTGAGTGCGATCTCTTGTCCGTCCATGGGTTTTTAGGCTTCATGTTCGTGCTTCGTTCCGTTCCGTTTTGTTGCGATTCGTTCGCGCTCCCGTTCGGTTCATCGGTTGATTCCATCCAAAAAGCCGAAGACAGTTTCCCATGCCCGAGCGATCGAAGCATATGCGATGTTGAGAGAGAGAAGCGAGACTGCTTCAAGGTTTTATGTAATTGTTAATTTTATTTCGTTGCACTTTCGGTTTTTGTTTCGTTTATACCCTGTACTTAAGTGCAGTGCCCCTCCCCCGCTCTTGCACTTATACAGCCCCGAGGGTGTGCAATAATGAAGTGCAATTTAATTGAGACTCTTTTTTGGGGTTCGACAAGAACTCAATGGGGGGAGGTGTGTTTATTATTTTAAGGATTTATTATAGAAATACTTTAAACGTAAAGAGTCAAGGTTACAGCTAAAGACAAACGCCCTGCTGTCTGTCTACAGGGTATTTACATAGTCGCACACTTAAAGTTCAATTGTTTCTCAATGGTTTTTGTAGGTTTACTTCATTTGTGCTTCTCTCTCTTTGCGTGTTGTTGCTTGCAACCAAAACAATAACAATAACAACATAAAGTTGATTTCTTACAATCGTGATTTGGCCACATTAATTGTTGTTGTTATTGTTGTTGCTGCTGTCGGACAGTTGCCGTTATTATTGTTGAGCATTAGCCCCGACTACACTCGCCAGCATTGTTGCAATAATTGTAATTGTAATTCTTTGCTCATTATGCGTAATTATCTATTGACTTTTACCTCCACGGGTTGCCCCAAGGGAGCGAGGGAGAGAGGTATAGACCCCACTTGGCTGATCAGTTTGATGCTTCAATTAAGAGACTTCGTCTTCGAACTATCGAAGTATTTATGATGTTGTATGAAATCGAAAGTGAAGAACTTCGTTCTCTTTCTCATCATTAGTCGAGGTTGAGGTAACTTGGACTTGGTGTGTGTGTGTGTTTGTGTGTGTGCACTCACCCGGCGACAATTGCGATCGTAATGTGCATATCTTCTACTCGTATCTATCATGCTGATGGCTGCTGTCAGGAACCCTTTGCCAATCCAGTTTTGCATTACTCACTGACACTCGTTGTTGTTGTTCTTGCTGTTGTTGTTTCTATTGTTATTATGGTTGCACTTGCTGGCCATTTGTCAACTGTCCGCAAATCGCGTGAAATATACAACGTTATACAATTTAAATACTAGACTTAACAATTTGTTACTGCTGCAGCTGCTGTTGTTGCTGTTGTTGTTGCTGTTGCTGCTGTTTCTATTGCTGTTCGTATTTCGTATTTGTGTTGTTCGCATTCGCCTGTTATTGCATGACTGAATAACACGATAAAGGTATGATGACATAACCTCACATGCGCTTGCTGCCACATGCAAACAAGTTGCAAATGCAAGAGTTCGACTGGGAAATACCCTGCATGTTCCAATTATGTTTTAAACAACTTCTAATTTGATTATCCTTTCGTGAACTGATTCTAGTCACTTGAATGTTGATTTGTATTGTGCACACTGAATACGTGCAATTCGATTTTTAGCAACTCAGAGGAGTAAAAGGGGGCGTGGTATAATTATTAAACAAATTTAAGCTGCGTTTAATATTAAGAAATATTGTAAATGAATTTAATATAGTCCTAGCTCTTATAGTTCCTGAGTTCTATTCGTTCACACGGACATGATCAAGAGTATCTATACTTTTTTTTGAGAAAGGCATACCTCCTTCTGCCTGCTCTATATACATTTCTGGTTATAATAACTGATATTAAGCAAAAAAAAACTGTTACGAAAGAGCTCTACAAAAAAGAAAGAATTAAATATCTTTTATTATTTTAACTATTTTATTTTAGTTCTTTTTTATGCATACTTTTTGTGTTGTTACTGTTGCTTTTCGTCATCGTTTCCGGTGCTCTTCAGTGAATGTGTCTGGGTGTGTGTGTGTGTGTGTTCTTCTTGCTCTCTAACAGCGCGATTGCTTTTCCAACCACTTGTTTTCGTGTCTTGCACTTGTCGCAGTTCCGTTAGTTAACCAACGTTTGTCATTTCATTAGAATTTCACCTTATCGCCAAAAAGGCAAAACAAAAACAAAGAGAGAGGGAGACAGAAAGAGGGAGATAGAGAGAACAAACTGGCAAACTGTGAAGGTTACTAAGCATTTTAGCCGGAATTCATAAAGAGTTTAGAGTACTGTGAACGATCTAGATCAGGCTAGAGTATTTATGGGTATATTCAGTTTATTAAACAAGAGTTTTTATACGAGAGATAGAAGGTTTTTCTGAAAGTAAAGAATGTTTGTTATTATGCCTATATATTCTTGATTCCATCCTTATATATTCTTGATCCATAAAGGAGACTCTTCATGGGTTTATTTAGTTAATTAAAAAAGAGTTTTTACATGAAGAATAGACGATTGTTATGCAAGTAAAGAACTTTTGTTATTATGCCTATATATTCTTGATCCCATTATTCTTGTTCCTATTATATATTATTTATATATTCCTGATCCACAAAGAAAGAATCATCATAGGTTTGTTAAGTTAATTAAAAAAAGAGTTTTTACACCAGAGATAGAAGGTTGCTATGCAAGTGAAGAGCCTTGGTCACTATCCGTATATATTCTTGTTCACATCCATATATATTCCTGATCCACAAAGGAAGTTAATTAAAAAAGACTTTTTACACGAGAGATAGAAGATTGTCATGCAAGTTATGAACCTTTGTCATTATCCCCACATATTCTTGATCCCAATCACAGTCTTCTTTCTGCTCTACTCTGCTTTCTGTACGTTCTGTCGACACTTTACTGTACTTAGCCTGTCGCAAGATCTGTCTGCAGGGGAACCTGCATTGCATAAGAGCAACTACAGCTTCCTGTACTATCGTCGTTGCTTTCATGGTCAGGGATAAGCGACGGGTGACGACAACGACGACGACGACGACGTTGCTGAATCGTGTGATAAACTTGGCACTGGCACTGGCTCTGGCCAAACAAATGGGACAAGCCAACGCAATCAGCTCGCGAGCTTATCGCCTGGCCAAACAATGGGATTGCAAAAAGGGAAAGAGGAACGAACGAACGAACGCATGGACACACATGACAACTGAAAGGGTGCAGCGAAAGAAGGGGAGAAAGGGGAAATTCGCGACCATTGTGGCAGCCTGCAATCTGACACCTGAGCGACAGAGGAGAGCAGAGGGGGGTGCAGAGGAACACGCATGCAGGTATCCGGCAAAGGGCGACTCTGACTCTGAGTGAAGTCAAGTCGAGTCGTGTCGAGGCTTTGTCAATGTGATTACATTTCACGCCGGGCCGGAAGAGTTTCGGAAAGGAAATGCAGCAGGAACGAGAAGAGACAGAGAGCGAGACAGGCGAGGCGACCCTTAGGTGTGCTCTCCCTCTCTCTCCCTGTCTCTCTCTCTGTACTTGACTCAGGTAGCTCTGTGCGGTTCAAAGTCATCAACGTCGCCATTATCAACTCAAGCGCTGTGATTATCTGATGATTGTCAGCGCAGGCCAGGACCAGGCTGGTATCTCAGTGTAGCTCAGTGGGTGGTGGGCGTGGACACGTGTGCATGGGCAATGAAGGAACAGATACGGATACGGATGCACCCAGGGATAGAGATACAGATACAGCTGCAGCTAGAGATACAGATATGAGTGTCTGTCTGTCTGTCTGCCTGTCGGACTGTACAATAAAACAAAAGCGACCAGAAACACAACAGCAACAACAACAACAACAGCAATATGGAACAACAAAAAGTGCAGACATACATTGTGAACTGAATAAACGGAGAAAGCACGAGGGAGAGAAGGTGAAGGTGAAAGGGAGAGAGCCAGTGGGGGCAGGAGCAGGAGAGCAAAGCAGAGCAACGCAAATGCGTTGGAGGACAACAACAACAACACTCGACGTCGACAGCAACAACCACAACAATGGCAGTTGCTACTGTGTTTTAACTGTTGTTGCTGCCGTTGACGCTGACAACAACAGCAACAAGAACAGCAAACACAGGAACAACATTAAGCAGCAAGAAGAAGAGGGAAAGAATAGGGGAAGCAGCCACATTAACCAAGAGAACCCACAAAATGTTGGCAGTAAAAATATCGATCGAAATTGTCGAAAAAGGAAGCCAGAAAGCGAAGTGAAGGTGAAGGAAAGACCGAGAAGCAGAAGCAGGAGAAGGAGAAGAGAAGAAGAAACGCAGCAGGTCAAAGACATAATATGTTTAAGGAATATGATTAGAGTTGACAGTTAGCTGGAGTGCAAGTACAGTAGTCACTCGCTATAAGCACAGCAAGAAAAATAATAAGGCAAGTTTTTTTTTCTTCTTTTATTTGTTTATTTTATTAAGGATCAGATTACAAATTTTTCTGTAACCTAATGGGCATCTATAGTTGTTTCTTCTCCAAGACTACCTATAATTAAATTAATTAGTAGTTTCTGAGATAAGGAAGGCTACAATTTTACTCCCTCTATTGCATACTTACAGGCGACACTGTGCAACCCATGAAATTATTTCGTTAATAACTTCTATGTTAATGAAGCATTTGCAACGAAACTTTCAAAAATCGTTTTAATAAACAGAATAGTTCTGTCTAGCACAAATGAATGTTTTTAGCCTTGATAAGGGGGCGTGGTCAACTGTTGAAACAAATTTTATCTGCGTGCAATAATGAGACATAGTGTCAGCAAATCTGAGCGCCCTAGCTCTCATAGTCTCTGAGATATAAGTGTTCATACGGACAGATTCAAGTAAATTCATACTTTGTAGGGTTGCAAATGTCTTCTTGTTCGTTTTAGGTTGCAATCCCCTACCTGTCCATGTGTAGTGGGTATAAAAACAAAGCAAAATCAAATCGGGTTAAGGGAGGGCGGCAGGCAGGGAGGAGGGGCTAACTCTCGACTAGATCAATAAGCAAACTCATTGGACTTCTCGTCGTCGTCGTCGTGTGCTGAGTGCGTATCATTAAAGGTCCCTTTTGGGTATAAACAATCTGTTTAATCTGGCAGCAGTTGGCAACCCTCCTCTCCTGCCCTGCCTGCTCTCCTCCTCCAGGCTGGCTTGCTGCCTGGCTGGTTGGGGCTCAGCTGCACAGGAAATTACTCGAAGCGAATCAATAGATAAAAGCGTTTGCCAATTGCAGTCGCATCCAAATAGATTGCCAGGGCCCTCAAATGACGCGGCGCAAAGTGTTCCACGACTATATCGATTCGATTTGATTCGATTGCGATGCGATACGACTTCAGCTTGGGGATCTCTGTCTCTGCCTTTGGCTCTGGCTCTGGCTTTGCTTGTGACTTGGCGTTTTATGTGCGCAATTTCCGTTGTCTGACAATGTAACTACTTTTGCCAGTTAACAACAACAACAACAATAACTGCAGCAGAGGCAGCAGCAGCAGAGGCAGAAAGTCAACGATGTTGCTGCTGCTGCAGCTGAAGTCGAGCTGCGCTGCTGTTGTTGCAGTTGCAGCATCTGCAGCGTCGATTTTACGTCTTTATGAAATATGCATTGTGTTATTGTTGTTGCTGCTGCTGCTGCTGCTGCTGTCGCTGCTGCTGTTGTTGTTGTTGACGCGCCTGCGTCGTCCTCCTCCAGTTCAGTCTCTGCTGCGCTCGAAGCCGGTTTAGCGGCCTCCGTCTCAGTTGGCCTCGGCCTGTTTTGCCATCCTCTCCGGCTGCGCCAGGCTACCTTCCCCTGCCTGCTCCCTGCCTGGTGGCCTGCTTGCCTGCCTGCCTGCCTGGTCCTTGAACCGTTCAACTCAGCTGGCTCCACTCGCAGTCAAAGTCGCTGCCGCTGCCTCAGTTGCAGTATCTGCCTCAGCTTCAGTTGCAGTCTCCTTCTCCTGCTTCATCTCAGTTGCAGTCTCAACTTCTTCATCATCATCTTGAGCTTCTTCTTCTTCTTTTGCTGTTGCTGCTGCTGCTGCTTCTGCTTCGTTTGCTTCTTATGCTTCAGCCTCATCATCATCGGCTTCTCTCTTGCAATTGCAAATTGCATTGAACCGAATGCAGCAGCAACAGCAGCAGCAGCGACGTGGCCTCCAAAGAAAGAGACAGTCAAGCAGAGAGTGGCAGAGTAGCGAGAGTAGAGAGAGAGAAGGGGAACTGCAGAGAGAGCGAGAGAGAGAGAGAGACGGACTCTGCTGCAGAGACAGCTTGGCTGTGGAGCTGCTCGTTTAGTTGTGCATCCAATTTATCAATGCCCGCGGGCCGTTCGCGACGCGACGACTGTACCCAGACCCAGTCCCAGTCTCAGTCCCAGTGCCAGTCGCAGGCCCAGACCCCAACCCAAAGCTGCAGTCGTAGGCACAGGCAGGACAAAAGGAGCACAGCGCGTGCTGCAGGGGCGGGAACGGGGCTCCATGGCGGGTAGCTCAGTAGCTTGGCTTAGTCTGGTTTCTAGTCTAGGAGGGAAGCGCGACTATCAACTGTTTGTTGGTGTTGTTGCTGTTTATACCCGTTAGACATAGGGTAGAAGGGTATTATAACTTAGTATCAAACCAAAACATATATTAAATGGGCAGAAGAAGGCGTGGCAAACCTCAAAAGCTACTATATATGGTTCTTCACTTTAAACAAAAAAAAAAAAAAAAAAAAAAAAAAAAAAAAAAAAAACTATATATGGTGGTAACCTTGTGTCTCTCTGTCCATGCGTTATTTTAATGCAAGAGAGTTTGTTTCTTGCCCACACAATAACTATCAACCCTCAAATGATATCTGAAAATTCTGTTGCAATTGGTAAATAATATGGAAATAATTCAAGAAATAATTTGATAAGCTACTGATATCCAAACCGCTCCCTGAAGTATGCAATATTTTTAGAAAATCGGGTAGCGGGTATATCGCAATCGAGCACACTCAACTGTAGCTTTCGTGCTTGGCTTTATTTTATTTTTTGGGCGCCGCTTCATTATGCATGTGCATGTGGCAACTCTGGAACTGTGCAACCCCTGTGGGTGCCCTCGACGAGGGGAGAGGGGGTATCCCCCGGCGCAGAGAGAAAAAGTCTCAATTGCATTTTAACACTCATTATTAATGGGCTTTGCTGCAAGCCGAAGGGGATTTTGGATGCCCCGCACACGCCCCGTACTGCCCGACGGTGGTGGGGGTGGGGCAGCAGCAACCACCAATACCACACCCCACAGCAGAGGGCCACCCTTAAATGCAAAACCAACCCCCGCCGCCAACTGTCCGTCCACCCCCCGAAAAGCTTCATTCATAAATGGATTTTAAAGTGGATGCAATCCTGGCCAGCCTGAAGTTTGCTTATGGCTAAGCTCCTGCCCCCTGCCCACTGTGGCAAGCCCCCCTGCCTAGGGGGTTGTTAGCTATTCAATTGGCATGAGTACTCGCCTGCACTCAGGGTCTTCATTATGAAATTAAATATACATATGCGTGCACGTGTGCGTGTGTGTGTGTGCGTGCGTGTGTGTGTGTGTATGTGTATTTGCTACAGATTCCCATTGTGCAACGTACACAAAGTAAACACTTGAGACAGACCCTTCCAAGGGCCCCAGGAAGAGCAAGATAAATGGCAAATGCCAACTGTGAATGTTCATAAATTATAGAATCGCTTTAATCGATTCCCCTCACTTGGATTCTTCTATCTGCAAAGCAGATTAATCCCGTTAATGATTTGCCAAAGTAATCGGATTAAGTTGACGATCTAAACATTAATCAAACGTTCACCTAAGTGCAGCGAGAGCTTTTAATGCAGCTTGAGAATCATTTATAACGATTAGCGAGGATTAAAAAATACTAACTATATATTATATAAAGATATGGAAAGTTCATTGGCAAACTCCTAGAATGTCTAATTTATTTGTTTATATTTTCGGGAATCAGGCTTTCGTAAGTGCTTTCTTTTCTTTCTGTTCAAGTTATAGAGCTTTGCTTGTTGTTCTAACTCGCGCTTTGACATTACTTAAATATTCGAGCTTTAATGTGCTTTTTAGGTTTTAGATTTGAGTTTATTAGTTAGTTGGACGTGTTCTTCTTCTTTTCTATGATTTATTTCAAGTTCCAACTTACAGCTTAAGCTCTAAAGTTTCACTTCAAGCTTTTTCTTAAGTTCAAACACAGCAGAGAAGTACGAGGGTCGTTTGATAAGTCCGTGACTTTTTGTATTTGCCGCGCACCTGCTCTAAATGACAACACTGCTTTTTGTTTAATAGGCATTGAAAGCAGACGATCTCGTGAATTTTAACGAAAATGGAGATCGAGATCGTCTGCTTTCAATGCCTATAAAACGCAAACCAAAAAACGCGGCTTTTCAAAATTTTACAGTCAGCTGTTAATCGATAACTGCTGACAGGAGCAGTGTTGTATTTAGAGCAGGTGCGCGGCAAATACAAAAAGTCACGGACTTATCAAACGACCCTCGTATTTAGAGCAGGTGCGCGGCAAATACAAAAAGTCACGGACTTATCAAACGACCCTCGTAAACTAAGTATGAGAACTTTAAAGGATTTTAAACTCAGCTTTAAAGACACTTCTATATCAGAGCTTTTATTGGTTTGTAAGGCTGCAATTTTGAGCTTTAAGTTTACTGTCCTTGTTCTTCTTTCTTGCTGCGACTCTTTTCTGCTTTTAACTAGCAGCTTTTACCAAAGAGCTTCATATTAAGCCTAAATTAAAGTTTAAAACTTGAAATACGAAATATTTAAAGCTTTAAAAGCGCATGAAAGCAACTCTTGAGCTTTACTCTTTAGTTGCTCTCCTTCTAGCATCAATACTTCTATTAAACCTTACTTCAAATGAACATTTTCACATCCCATATGAGTGATGCACTCCCCCTAATAACAAGAATAGCCTTGACCTTTGTGGTCTGCACACGGAAAACGGATCGTATGACACGCACACACACACACGTGCATCATCTGTTGTCGTTTTGCTCATAAATACTTAAGTATCTCTCGATGTAACTGATGATTCATGATTCGCAATTACATATTGTACAAGAAGTACTCGTATTTGCACCCACCCCATGATCTAAAGGTCATTCTAAACCACAAATTGCTTTGTTTGCAAGGCTTTAATTGCGCTCAAGAGGGACACAGCAATTTGATAACAAACAGAGAAGGGGAAGAAGCAAAAGAGAAACAGAAAGGGAAACAGAAACAGAAGTCGGACAGTCGCAGTTGTAATTGTGGCAATTTTGTAATTATCAAATCAATATTACATTCAAAAATGTGATTAGTTCACGAATGGGTTATGGCTTAGAATTTTCGATTTGTTTGATTTATTCATTATGCGATCGATTCAAGGCCAAAGCGAACCAAAACCAAAACCATTTTGGCTTAGTTGGCGGTTTCTCATTGGGGTTCGAACAATTACATCGAGTCAAGTATTTGGATACTTGCGGGTACTCGCTGTCCGTTCCTCTGTCTCTCTCTCTCTCTCTCTGTCTGTCTGTCCGTCTGTCCGTGTCTGTGATGACTATTTGTATGGCATTTGTTTCTCGCCATTTTCGCAGTTCACTTCAATTGAACTCGAAATCATGTCAATGAGGACAACAACAACAACAACATTATGGCAAAGTCTGGACACGACTTTAGTTTTTTTTTTCCTCTTTTTTTTTTTGTCTTCATCTTGTGCCTCTTCTGCTTGATCTCTTCTCGTTTTCTCTATAATAAATTGGTCAAAGGCCTCAATAATTGCAAATTAAATGCTTTAACAAGAGCGCGGAGAGATTTCTCCGGCTTGATCGCTCGCTCGCTGTCTCTGTCTGTGTGTGTGTAATTTTTTGCACACTTTTTGGGGCAGGTCTTTGCGGCAGTATTATTTTTTATTCTTATTATTTTTATTTATATTATGTAGTTGTTGTTTTTTTCTTCTGCTTCAGCATCAGTTCCAATTGCCTCGCACGCTTCGAACTTGCGCCGGGGTCGTGGCAGGGCCTTGGTATTGCTTTCGTCGTACTCGCAGCACACGGCACGTTTGACCGGGGCAGGGGGGAACGAAACAAAACGGAGTATAGCGTCCCCGCCCCACAATACATATGTTGTGTGTCTGTGTGTGTGCGTGTGTTGCTGCGTTTGTTTTTTTCTATATCAGTTCGGTTCAAGCAGTGCGCGCGTACAATATCATTTTTGTTTACTTATAAAATACGTTTGTTTATTCTGAGTTGGGTGTCGTGCATTTTTTTCCATACCCTTTACCGACCTGCTGTAGGGTATATAAACAAAGGGAAGCAAGGAAGAGCTTAAAATTTGTGACTATCAATAGATACAATGATTGGCCTAACTCTAAGCAAAGTATCTTGTATCTTATGGCAACATTACAACTACTACGGGGTATCTACTAAGTTGAGCAGTCTTGTCTATTGTACTTCTGTTTGTGTTGCCTTCTGCTTCGCGTTTGTTTCAGTTTCACTTTTTTTTCTTCACTGCGGACGGACTCCGATCATCACATACTTATAAGAGGTATTTTATTTTTCTTTAAATCGTCGAAATCAGCAAAACAAAATAGAAATATTTGAATAGCAACAAATTTGCTTATGTAATTGGGAGAAATGTTGAACCGATTGCAGAATTGAGTTAGGGTCATTCGACTTGCCCTGATGCACCTGTTGCAGCATAGGAAACGGAAACCAAACTTCAAATCCCTCTCAATATCTTAGCTTTGTTTACCGTTTGATTCTCGAGAATCTCAAGTTGCTTCTTTGCTTCGTTTGCAATTCGATTGTCATTGGTTTGCGAATTGTTCAATTGTTATGCCAGAATGATGATAATGCTAGTTTTCAGTTACTCAACTCCCTGCCCTAAACCTTCCTCTTCTTCTTCTTCCCTTCCCCTTGCGAATGCTGTGTCATGCGCGTCTCTGCGTCGATACGTCGCAATTGTTCTCTACTATAAAAAAAAATTGATTATTTTGTGGGCATTTGCAGTATGTGTTTATTTGCTTACGGAATACGTTTTCATAAATATCGACAATTGACACACACACACACAAAGAGAGAGCGCGGGAGAAAGGGAGAGAGATGGAAGTAAAAAACAGCAGCAAATAAACAGAAAACAATGGCGAATTTCTAATTGCTTCCTTGGCGCATGTCTATGGGGAATGCTTTCGCCTCGCTATTGCTATACCCTGTAAATGTAGAAGGAAAGTACGGAGTGTGCATACCCCAGCTGGGTTATCTCCACTGTTTATATAAACAAATTATCATCTCAATTATAATAACAATTAATATAAATTACGATACTTTAGTACATTGCCAGTTACGGCACACACGGCTGCAGGGCATCTTCAAGTCACGTATTCACACACAAAGCTTCCTTTGTTTTGGCTGTTCACATTCTATATGTATCTTTTGGTTTTTGGGGGCGGTAAATGTGGAAACCTTTTGATGATGTTGCTGCCTCCGCTGCCTCTGCCTCTGCTGCTGCTGCTGCTGTTGTGATATAAAGTCTAAATAATCCCAAAACGATACATCAATTGCCTCGCAGCCAATATAATCCCAGTTTTAGTTCACGCAACACTTGCACTTTCACACGCACACACGCACACGGACACAGGCAGGCGCGCGCACCCACACACACACACAAAGAGAGAGAGAGAGAGAGAGAGAGGCAGCACAACAAAGCGCGTTCCCTCTTCCTTTGGGGGCATAGAAAAAGGTCGTTGAATGAGGTCAAGGTATCTGAGGCCTCTATTGATGTATCTCGCACATGCTCTAGCGCGCTAGCTTCCACTCTCTCTTTCCCCTCTCTCTCTCTCTCTCTCTCTCTCTCTCTCTCTCTCTGTCTTTGTCAAATTTTAACACTTGACTTATTGATTGATTTGCCGTCAATTGTCAGAAATTTGATTATTAAGGCTCGACTGGACCAAGTTCTTGTCGTGCGAGATGGAGATGGAGAAGGCATCCTAGGGAAGGCAGAGCACCTGCTCTCCCTGCGCCACACGTTGCAAAGACCTGCCAGAGGGAAGGAGAGAGAGAGAGAGAGAGGGAGGGAGGGAGGGAGGGAGGGAGCGTGAACATTGAATAAACAATTCGAAAATAAACGTAACAACAAAACAAATTGAAAATGTGAACCGCGAGTCGCAGCGCATCGTAGCGCAGAGCGTACATTGCCTCGCACGGCGGTATCTGTATCTGTATTTGTATCTGTATCTGAGTGTCTAAGTGTATCTCTGTATCTTTGCGTATCTCACTTGGCAATAAGTTGAATGGCACTGAGAAATGAGGCCCACATTATAACCATGCCATGAGCAGAGCCACGCCAAACCATCCCACCTTCCCGCCATCCCTGCCCATCCTATCCCAGACTATGGTAGCCCCACTTCTAGTCATGCTGCTCCTGGCAACGTCAACAATGAGACAGACAGTCGGATAGGCAGACAGACAGCTACACACGTATACGTATACAGATACAGATACGGATGCACATATAGAAAGATATATAAATACTGACAAACGGACAGAGAACTGACCGATCAAGCGATCGACTGTTTGAGTTGTCGATAAATACTCGCAACACTCGTTCTGGGTCGGCAAATGCTTTTGATGTGCGTACGAAAACGAATTCAAATGCCAATGTGAATAGACGTATGAATACATGAATAATACTAGGCATTCGAGTGTGCATACGAATAGAAATGTGAATATGAATATAAGTATGAGTATGAGTATAAGTTCAACTAGGCGTAGGAGTATGAGTATCAATACGAGTTGAAATATGAATATAAGTGTGAGTATGAGTATGAGTATCAATATGAATGTGAATATAACTATGAATATGAACATGAATATGAATATAGGCAAGAGTATGAAAGTCAACATGAATATAAATACGAATATGGATATGAATATAGGTATGAGTATAAGTATCAATATGAATATGAAAATACGACTAGATATATGAATAAGAATATTAGTATGAGTGTGAGTATGAGTATCAATATGAATTTGAATATGGATATAAGTATGATTATTAATATGAATATGAATACCACCATAAATGAGAATATGACTGCGAATATGAATATGAGTATGAATATGAATATGCTTAGGAATAGGAATATGTATAAAAATATGAATATGAGTATGAATATGAGTATGACTATGAGTATGAGTATGAATATTAGTATGAATATGAATATGAATACGTATACGAATACGAATACGAATACGAATACGAATACAAATAAGAATACGAATACGAATACGAATACGAATACGAATATGAATATGAATATGAATATGAATATGAATATTAATTATGAATATACAGTGTTGGAAGAAATAATAGAAACAACACTTGCACCTGGACGAAAATCGAAATCGCTCATTATGTACAAGCACTATATGCATGAAATTGGCATCATATAGAAGGCTGATAACTGTACTTTAATATGCGACTTGTTTCGAGTTGATGTGACCTTTGACACTTTAGCAATCTGCCTCTAAAGGAAAAAACTGCCTTATGAACTGGAAAAAATATAAGGAACAAGCGACATTTTTTTGAATATTTTTCGTTTTTTTCAGTTAATTCTCAAAAATAAGGCATGCATTCAATGCTTTTAGATAAGTCTAACTAAGAATAACCAACTTTGTGGAAAAATTCTGTACAATTAACCTGTAATATGAAGAAAAGGTCACAGAGGTCACTGCCCACCTGTATAGCGCAATATTGTCAACATTTTTCCTTATTTTCGGGTTTAATGCCTCTAATCTCTTTCTTTTATTACTCCTCACTTGTGATCTATCAGATTTGAGTCCGGGGATGGGTCAAACCGCTCAAATTTATTAAGTTTCTGATCTTGCACCCATGGCCTAGGCAGATTTGAGGCAGGTTTGGGGCCATTATACCCCATAAACCCCCGTTTTATCCGGACTTTTTCCTAGGCATCACGTTCTTTAGTGTGTGTACGAAGTCTGGAGCCCACATTTATTCCTATATCATGAATATCGCACCAACTACAGAGGGGCAAATAATTTCCATAGAATGACATTTACACCACAAATGGTGTGGGGGGCTTAGAATCGGAATCAGTAGTTTTTGGACGTCTTACGTATAGTTTTCCATTAGATATAAACAAATTTAAGTTAGTTTCATCAAACCACAGTATTTTTTTCCAATGTTGGGGCACTATTTTTTGATTTGCGAAACATAGCCTTTTAACGATATTTTCCTTACTAAGCGGTGGAACCTTCCCAGCTGACTACCCGTCTGAATTTTTTTTAATCAGACTTTTACTTATTGACCGACTACATACTATCGCCTGCAAGGTATTCTTCTACTCCATCGACGAAAAAAAGGCGATAAAATGTGAGTTCATACAATGTTATGACCCCAAACCTGCCTCGAATCTGCCTAGTACATGGGTGCAAGATCAGCAACTTAATAAATTGGAGGGGTTTGAGCAGTCCTCGGGCTCAAATCGGATAGAACACGTGTGAGGAGTAATAAAAGAAAGGGATTGGATGCATTGAGTCCAAAAAATAAGGAAGAACTTTGACAGTATTGCGCTATACAGGTGGGCAGTGACCCCTGTGACCTTTTCTTCATATTACAGGTTAATGGAACCGAATTTTTTCACAAATTCGGTCATTCTTAGCTAGACTTACCTTGAAGTACTGAATACAAGCCATTTTTTAAGAATTCACAGAAAAAAACGAGAAATATTCAAAAAAATGTCGTTTGTTTCTATTATTTTTTCCAGCTTAAAAGGGATTTTTTTTCTTTAGACGCAGATTGCTAAAGTGTCAAAGGTCGAATCGACCTGAAACAAGTCGCATATTAAAGTACAGTTATCAGCCTTCTATATGATGCTAATTTCATGCATATAGTGGTTGTACATAATGAGCAATTTCGATTTTCGTCCAGGTGCAAGTGTTGTTTCTATTATTTCTTCCAACACTGTATGTATGAATATGAATAAGAATATAAATATGAATATGTATGTATATAGACGAGAATATGAATATGAACATGAATATTAATATGATTATGAATATGAACATGAATAAATATGAATATGTATGTAAATAGACGAGAATATAAATATGAACATGAATATTAATATGATTATGAATATGAATATGAATTAGAATATGTTTATGCATATGAATATGAGTATGGATACGAATTTGAATATCAGTATGAATATGAACACCAGTAGAACTATGAATATGAAGGAAATACGTTTACGACTTACTAATACTAAAACAAATATGAATACCATCGTATAACATCGATGTAAAATCGTCAAAAAAATCAATGTTACATCGAAAACATCGATGTTTCCTATGAAAAACCTCAACAAGCATCGATGTTTTTGCACCTCTTGTTCCAAGTACAGTGAGTGTGATTCTGGTTCAAGGGTTCTCACATTCGTTCACTCTCGACATGTTGCGTATCTCAAGTTCTTCGTAGAGAGGAAAATTGAGTGAGTGTCCACTCTTATGAATGATTTCTATAGCATATATAGAAATTTCTTGGCCACAAATCCAAAACAAATTTGTCAACATTTAATGATGCATATTTTCAGAAATAGATGAATTGAATTACTCTGCCAATGTGTGTGCGATCATGAATGATGATCGAAGCAATATATTGAATTAAAGGACAAATTATATAGGTTATATCTGGTTTGGCTGTTTACCAGATCAGATGTGTATTTAAACAGAACCTGCTACTGCTCCGCGAACACAATCACCGATCAGCGCTTCCTTCACACGTCAGAGTTATATATAGATATCATGGCTCTTCCTTCTGTGATTTATAGTAGGAGCTTTCCATAGTCTCTGCGTATTACGGGTACTTTTTTTCTGTTTCTGTTTTGTTTTCGTTTATTCGTATTGTTGTTGTTGTTGTGCCCGGCGGGTTCTCTGTTTCATGCTCACTTTATCAACATATAGAGCATACTCTACGAATTCGAGGCGTACAAACAAAAGCATAAAGAACAAAACACTTAATAAAGAAGATAAAAGCGATAATTTGATTATTGAATTTCTTTTGTTTTAAACAAATCGAGAATATGTTATTGCACGTAATTGAATGCGTTTCCTCCCCCTTTCTCTCTCTCTCTGTCTTGCGCTGACAAAGCCCTTGTTTATCAGAGACGTGCGTAGGTATATACTCGTATGTATGTAGGATAGTGTAGGGGAAATTCGAGGCAGGCTAGGTGTAAGAGCTAACTGTAATCGTAATCGCGTTACGATAAGTGCTATTGTAAATATTCGAATCAGAAATGCGATATGCCATCAATTTATGGCACCAGGCAGTAGCAGGGGGAGGAAGGAAAAAAAAACAGAATAATAATAATCGCAGACAAACAAGTGATATTGCCAAGCGAGCGAGCGAGGGGGAGAGGGGAAGACTCAGTCTATGTGCAGTTTGAAGGGTTTGGTTCGTTGCCAGATTAAAGCTAATCTATAAACCTTTCAAGGATGAACGAGCGCGCTTATCTTTTTTTTTTTTTTTTTTTTTTTTGAAACTAGTTTACCGGCTTGCAGCTGTCTGTGCATCAATTAACCATTATGGGCTGATCTAACGGGATTGGGTCAAGTCAAGTCAAGTCGCTGGGTCTGTAGGGCAAAGTTCCCAAATGAATCATCGGGCCAAGTTCTGAGCCCAACAGTCAATCCCACAGCAATTGCTACAGCTTCGTCTCGTTTTTGATCTGAATCCCAGATTCATTTACCATTCCAGCTTCACACACACGCACACACACACAGAGCGGCATTCACGAGCTCATCGTGCGTGTTTCCCTTTTTTTTATACGATTTAAGCTAATGTTGTTTCGGGTTTTTGTTTTTTGATTTTTTTTTTGGGCTTTTTAGCTGTGATTTTGATTTTCTTGACTGGTTGCGCCGCCCCCGAGACAAACGCTTTGATTGATGTAATGTGCGGGACTTTAGTTGGATTTTTCGTTACTTTTACCGTTTGTTCGCTCATTACACGCATGTTCTGGGCCCCTCGTTCGGCCTGTTTTCTCAACAACTGCTAACCCTCTCTGCCGTTACGATTCCACTCAAATCGACTCGATTCGATTCAATTCGTAGTGCAAAACAATCAATTTAATTGTTATCACGAGTATTTGAGAAGAACACAAAAAGAAGAAACGAAAAAAATGCACACACTGAACTGAAATGAAAGAAAAGAAAGAAAAAAAAGAAACCAAATGTTAAGTATAGTCAATAAACGCGATTCGTTTGTCGTCGTTGTCGTGATATCATCGGCTCGTTTACCATTTACTATTCAGCCCATTGAATGACGAGTCGATAGAACTGCAACTGGGATATTGTGCAGACGATCGAGGTATACGATAACATCTGAATACCTATTTGAAGTGAGCAGCGCGCACTTCTTATCACTCGTTTTAATCGATACTATCGATTGTTTTATCGTCGCGAAAGGAAACTTAGGCCGCATTATATGGTTATGAATTGGAAATGTCTTTGAAGGTAGATTGTGGTAGGTATGTGGTATTTCTAAGACACATTTCTTAGCATAGAAGACAGGGAGCTCCTTGTGACTTAGTAAATATCGATATCGATAGTACCAATTAATCAAGGAACATTTCTTCATGGTTATAAATTGGGAATATTATTAAAAGTAGATAGAGGATTAAGAAAATAGCGAATTTCCTATCACTCATGTTAATATCGATATCAATACTATCAATTTGAATTCTATGGATAGTATAAATAATACTATCGAAATCGACGATACTATCAATTTTGTTTTATCGACTTTAAAGACAACTTCTTTATTGGTATGAATTAGGAATGTTATATAAGGTTATAAAAAGAATGAATTGCTTGTCAATCTCTCATGTATGTATCGATATTAATACTATAGATATCGATAGAACTTTCGATTCTTTTCTTCTGACCTTAAACAAAACTTCTTAATATATATGAATTAGGAATAACATTTAAGGTAGATTATGGTACATTTATAATATTACCTTGACAAAATATTCAAACCAAGCAGCGCTTATTTCTTATCGCTCATTGTTATCGATATACATACATTATCATACTTTATCAATATATTTTATCAGGAATTGTTTTTATTTATAGTTAAGAATTGGAATTATCTTTCTATCATATCTATCGATATCATCTAGAAATCAGCTTTGACTGGAGCATATTCATAAATTTATTGTAATCGATACCAACGATTTTTTTTTATCGACTTTAAGGAGTATCAAAGTGCAGGTCAGGTTTTGTCCGCCCGCTTTACAATGTTTACAAATTGTTTGTTGACGCTGTTGTACAATGTGCAAATAGAGAATGAGAGAGAAGGGCAGAGAGAGAGGGAGATAAGCATAGATAGATCTAAATATAAATATGAAACTCATTCGATTCTCCTTGAGCTGCTTCTGCAATTGAATACGGAGTGTGTAACTGTTCTCTTAACCCTCCACTAAACGTTCGGGCAATGACAATGGGAACAATTATATAGCTCAGCTATCTGAACGATAGTTTATTTTTTTATTTTTTTTTTTTTTGCTTGTCTCTCGGGGGTAATTACACGTGTATTAATTCGCTAGTTGTCATTGTTGTTGAGTTGTCGCTATTGTTGTTTAATTACGTCGCATTGCGATAAAACAATAAAAGACACACACACACACACTCGCGCACATCTACACACACCTACACTCGCACACGCAGGCACGCAAGTGCAACTAATCCATAGTGGCAAACGTTAAGCTTCTTCCCCGTCCACAAAATCGCATTCAAGGTCTGCAAAAAAGGTGATTTAGGGCAGTTGGGGGGGGAGGGTAATGTAGGTGTTGATCGGGCAACGGCGCTAATGCAAATCTCTTCAAACTAAACACAC
This sequence comes from Zaprionus africanus, assembly GCA_018151435.1. NCBI lineage: Eukaryota > Metazoa > Arthropoda > Insecta > Diptera > Drosophilidae > Zaprionus > Zaprionus africanus. Next base: position 4,121,260 of record JAECXB010000096.1, read on the forward strand.
ACACTCGCACACACGTGCCTGCGGTGTGTTTATTTCACACCTTCACATCGCTGCTATGCTGCCTTTGACCCGTCCACAAATCCCTGCCGGCTAATGGAATTCAACTCAACGGGTGGCCAAGCTCAGCGTGTATACCCTGCACCAAGAAGTGTATCGAGAGCAGCTTAACTGACTTAATTAACCTTTGCCACAGGGTGTACGCTAGTCACTCAGATGAATCAAACATTAAGCTTAAGACTAATAACGAAAAAAAAGAGAAGTAAAAATAAATTACGCTATGTTAATTACCAACTGAAGTCGTTGGCCAGCGGAAGGGGGGGAGCGGGGCGGGGTAAGGGGCCGGCAAATGCGACTAGGCGTGTTACACTTTTCAACAGCCAACATTTTGACGGTCAATGTTCACACACACACACGCACACACTCACACACGCACTCGACCATTTATTATGATTTTTTGTTTTTCTATTTTTTTTTTTTTTTTTGTGGTGTGTGTGAAGTTTTGTTTTTGCCTTTATGATGACCGACCTGCCTTGTAATTAAAGCTGTAAAATGTGTTTGAGTCTTTAAGCTTTTCGGCTTTTATAGTAAAAAGCACTTAAGTAACTGTACACAGAGAGTCGAGAGAGTCATGAAAACGCAGTTACAGTGCAGTACAACATACACACATATATATAGTGTATATAGTATATGGTATATGGGGGGTACGAATTGAAAAACAAGGCAATAAAACGTCGAGTACTCCCAAAATGATAAAGACGTTTCGCCTAACTGCGGTTGAATGCCCTTTTCAGCTATGAAATTTATGTACGTTTTAAGCCAACTTGATGATAATTTTGGCCATTTTTTGTTGGGGGTTTTCCAGAGAAATATGTCTGGGGCGTGCCTGTTAACTGTCTGTACAAAGTTAGGCTTAGTTAATAGAAATTTTTAATGCACCTTATAAAAAAATGTTTCTTAAATTTGAATCAATTCTCTCCCTTTTTTGCGCAGATTTCAACACGCACGATGCATTAGGAGTTGCAACATTCCACTAGAAGGTGCTATGCTCTCCTGGAGCGCTACAATGGGCGTCCTGACGCCCCAATATCGGCGCACTTATTGTGGACAGTAACCACAGCAGAAGAAGGCGAAGAAGGAGATAGAGGAATATAGTTGCGAGACAGGAGAGAGAGGGAGAAATAGTCTCGCCACTAAACCAAATGAGGGTGCAACACGTAACTAGCGAAGCAGCCGCAGCAGGTTGAGCAACTAGACCAAACCACCAGCAACAGCACCACCAACACCGCCACCAATAGCACCGCCAGCACCACCACCATCACTACCACCACCACCTTCTACACCACCACCAACTCCTTCTGCAGGCATCTTCTGCAGCGAAGGCAGCTTTAAAGAGAGCAGAGCAACTACAACAAATACAAATAAAAAACAGCTAAAAGGAAACAACAACAACAAAAAGCAAAACAAAACAAAACTCCCCAGAAAATGTTACAAAACTCGAATGCAACAGCAGCAGCATCGGCAGCAGCAGCGACGCCCAGCACAGCAGCAGCTGCGGCAGCGGCAGCTAACAATGCGGCAATAGCAGCGTCATCCATACAGCCAAAGCTGGTTGTCATACGGAGGCGTCCGAATCAGGGCTTCGGCTTTACGCTGCGTCACTTTATTGCCTATCCACCGGAAGATGATGCCACCAGCTGGCCCCAGGTAAGCAGCGCAGCCAGGAGAGTTGCGAGCGCAAAAGAGAGTAACAGTAGAGAGCGACAGAGAGAGAGATGAAAAGAGAGAGAGAGCTGCGCAAGCGCGCCGTGCCGGTCAGCAAGCTACTTAGGAGTACGTTGCCTGTGCCTCAGCCTCAGCCTGAGCCAGAGCCAGGTCTGGCTTCGTCTTGGCTTCTTCAATTAGTCATCGATTGCCTTTGCCACTTTTGCTTTTCGCAGCTGCAGTCGCGGTCGCAGTCGCAGTTGACGGCGACGTTGACGTTGCTGCCGTTACGTGAGCGCAACGCACGCGTCGTATATTCAAATAGCCAAATGCTGCTTTCTTTTTTCCCTTATGGCAACTCGCGGCAACTTGAAGTCCATCGGTTGCGTTATGCAATTTGCAACAGTGTGCAACTTGTGTGTGCTCAGGTTACAGTGGGGTGTAAATGAGAATGAGAATATATGTATATGATATAGTTTTATACTTAATAATACGAGGGTCGTTTGATAAGTCCGTGACTTTTTGTATTTGCCGCGCACCTGCTCTAAATACAACACTGCTCCTGTCAGCAGTTATCGATTAACAGCTGACTGTAAAATTTTGAGAAAGCTGCGTTTTTTGGTTTGCGTTTTATAGGCATTGAAAGCAGACGATCTCGTGAATTTTAACGAAAATGGAGGGCCTTGAGAAAACCTGCTTTCAATGCCTATAAAACGCAAACCAAAAAACGCAGCTTTCTCAAAATTTTACAGTCAGCTGTTAATCGATAACTGCTGACAGGAGCAGTGTTGTATTTAGAGCAGGTGCGCGGCAAATACAAAAAGTCACGGACTTATCAAACGACCGTCGTACGTCATCTACAATTCGTATTGCTTGTATCCCGCCAAGGGAAGTCTGTGCGTAAGAGAAGCAAAAACTTTGCAAAAATATACAAGAACGTCATTGAGAAATGTCCGTTAGAGAGTGCGCAGCTTGCGTTGAGAAATATCTCTGTTACGGGGGTGTCCTTTACAGAGAGTGTCCGCCTAAGAGAGAGAGAGGGAGAGAAACATGTTTAATGAGGTGTTAGTTAAGGTTGTTTTCGAAACACAAAAGCATCCTAGTTTCATTAATACTTAAATTTATGTAAGGTGTCCGCTTAAGAGAGGTATCTGTGTAAGAAAGTATCCCTTAAGGATGTTTTTACTATATACAATACATTCTGGTTTCATAAAAACTTTAACCTACATAAGGTGTCCGCTAAAGAGAGTTATCTCTTCAAAAACGTATCCGTTAAGGGAGTTTTAAGTACATACAATACAACTTGGTTTTATTGAACCATAAACTTTTCTAAGGTGTCCCCTAAAGATGAGTATCTGTTTAAATAAGTAACCGTTTAAGGGATTTTAGTAAATGCAATGCATCCTAGTTTCATTAATACTTAAACTGACTAAGAAAGTGTCCGTTAAGGATGTTTTTACTATATACAATGCATTCTGGTTTTATAGCAACTTAAACTTACATAAGGTGTCCGCTTAAGAGAGGTATCTGTGTGTTAAGGGAGTTTTAAGTACACACAATGTAACTTGGTTTTATTAAATCTTAAACTTACCTAAGGTGACCACTTAATGTTTAAATGAGTGTCCGTTAAAGAACATCAACAAAACAGAATGATAACGAATGAATGATGATTAAATCCTCATCCGATTTTTATTTAATTTGAAAATTTATATGCAAAAATGTATCAAAATTTGCACTGTTCGTCACATCGGCGTAGACTGTTGGCTAAAACTGAAAAGACAAAGCATCTTTGGCAAAGCTAATGTACCCTCTGCAAGAGTGCAAATATGATTTCAGAACAGTGTTCATATTAAAGTTCCTTATACATAAGCAAAAAGTTTGGGTATATAGTTTGATCTCTTTAAATTGCTAAGTTTTGAGACCACTTGAGAGTATTTTGAATTCGGTGTCAAATCAGCAAGGCACAAGATTCGCCCTCTCTTTGGCGCTCTCTCTCCCTCTCTCTTGTTGTTGCTTTTTCTCTGCACTAATTTGCGTTTTGCTCACTTTAGTTTTATTACAAGCGACGTTTCGTTGCGCTCTCTGCAATTTTTGCACTCTCTCGCTCTCTTGCGTTCTCCACTCTCTCGCTCTCTCTCTCTGAGCCGCTCTCCTTGTTGCCATTCGTACTGTTGTTGTTGTTGTGATCATTTCACGTTTATTATTTTTTGCACTCTTTTTTTGTTTGTATTTTGTGTGTAGGAAGCGACAAACGCTGTCGGCAGCAGCGGAGGCAACGGAGGCAACAACAGCAGCAGCAACAGCAGCGGCGGCGGCGCCTGCGTCGGGTTGGAGCCAACGTCACCAACGTCGCTGCCGCCATACCAAGTGAAAGCGATGGAGACCATTTTCATCAAAGAGGTGCAAGCGAACGGACCGGCTCAGTACGCTAACCTGCAGACTGGCGATCGGGTGCTAATGGTGAACAACACGCCGATCGCTGGCATTGCCTACAGCACCATTGTGTCGATGATCAAGCAGACGCCAGCGGTGCTCACGCTGCACGTTGTGCCCAAGGAGTGCGATGTGCTGCAAATGGTAAGTGAGAGAGAATCCACAATGAGAGAGGGAACCTTCTCCTTCTGTTGTTGTTGCTCTAATTTCAGTTTCTTTCTCTTTTTTTTTTCTTCCTTGCAGCACTATACAAGCATTGCCCATACGCCGGAATCGAATCGTTTGCAAATGATGTCGTCCTCCGCTCAATCCACACAGTCGCCGGCATCCTCTGCTGCAACACAATTGGCCAATGGTGCAGGTAGCAGCGGCGGCGGCGGCGGTGGCAAGTCCACATTTCCACAGCAGCAACAGTTGATCTCATATCCCGCTGTTGCCAATACATCGTCGACGGCATCCTCCGTATCACCGGCGCCGCTACATGGCGGCAGTCGCTCCGGCAGCATTACCAGCAATGCCAGCGGCAGTGGCAACAATGGCCATCAGCAGCAGCAGCAGCTGCAATTGCAACACCAGCAACAGCAACACCAGCAACAGCAACAAATGCAGCAGCAGCATCCGCATCCGTCGCGTCATCCGGCGTTAAGCAGCGGCAGCAGTAGCATTGACTTTGGCGACATGGCCCATGGACTGCGACAGCATCACCAGCAACAGCAGCAACAACAGCAGCACCAGCAGCTCTATCAGCAACAGCAGCAGCATCACCAGCAGCTGCTCTCGAGCAGCTTCATGCGGTAAGTGAAGTCCAAGGACAGCGGGCAATAGAAACGAGGGAAACTTGCAATTGGTAGAAGAGAGGAGGAAGGGGAGGGGCAGGGGTTGCTGCTGTGAAGTTAGGTTAATCTTATCAGACGCCAGTCGCCGTCGCCGTCGTCGTCGTCGGCAGGTTGTGATGGCGCTCGGCCCACTGGCGTTTCTCTTTCGTCGTGGATGCAGACGAAATGACAGTGTTTAGTGCAATTAGACGACGATGGGGCAGCGACCGAGCGCGATCGTTGCGGTACAGTGGGACAACTGGTTGTGTATTCGTGCAACAACTTAAACACGAATCGCTTTGGCCAGTCCCACTGCAAAGAAAAAGATGGCATAACTCTTGACAAAGCTCCAGCAGAAGCGATCGTTATAGATGGTCCTCAGCATGGTGCGTGCGATCAGCCAGTTTTTGCCCATGGTAACTCTTCACCGGGAAGATCTGCGCAGAGAAATACGTAATACCCCCAATACATGTATAGCCAGGCCTCTGCTTACCTGCTTGCAGTATCAACTATGAATTTGATTCGAATGTGTTGCCAGATCAATGAAATACTAATCGAAAATTTCAAAACATCTACGACTGGAGTAATTTTTGAATACGAGTGTGGGCAGATCGAAAGAGTGTGTTAACATGTGGAACTGCTTTGTGGCAAGGTCTACTGAGAGTATGGAAAATCACATTGTGGATTAAGATATCAGTATTATTCAGAAAATAGTAAGCAACTAAATCTACTGAATCTAGTAGAACTTTTTGAAAGAAACTCACACTACAGAGAAACGACAGTGGAACTAGTTGATAAAAGCTTGAAGGAAGAAGAGAAAATCTTTACAAAGATACTATATACTATATAATAACATTTGGCCAACGTTCTAGAACTAAACTACCCATATCCCTGCTTATATTTAATGCAGAAAAGTTAATTTACACTCAACACAATAACTATAAAAATTCAAATGATTTCTAAAAATTTGATTGCAATCGGATAATTCACATAGAAGTTATCAACGAAATAATTTTAAAGGTGTATTGATTTCCAAGCAGCTCCCTGAAGTATGCAATACAAAATAGATTAATAACAAACACGCTTGACTGTAGCTCTCATGCTTTTTTTTATTCACAAGAGTTTATCTACTGAATCTAATTTAACCCTTTAAAAAAGATAAACACAGAGTGAAAGGATTATGGAAATAGATTCAAGTAACTCAAACAAGGGATAAATTATGAATGATAATCACGTTTATTCACTGAACAGTAAGCAACTTAAGTAATTAAGCGTATCTAGTTCTATATGTATTTCTGAAGATATTTATCTATTTATGGAGCCTTGTGAAGTGCTCGTGTTGAAGTGTTGTTGTTTTATTGGCCCTTGTTGACCCTCGACACGTTGCCAACTCACTTTAAAATGCAAAGGGAAAACTGCCAAGTTGTTAATGTCAATAAGAATCGCCGCATTTGAATATTTAAACATGTGTGCACGATATGTTCGAATGTTTTGTAAATCGTTAAATATTAATTCGCGCACACGTCGCCGCCCCGACACTCGCGCAACACACACGCACAGTCACCGCACACACACACACACATTCACTCAGACAGTCAAATTGACAGTTTACTGGCCAACTGCCTTTGGCGCCGTCGTCGCTGCTGGCGTCGCTGTCGCTGTCGCAGTCGCTGTTGCCGTTGGCGTTGGCGGTTTCAATGAACTTGATCACACTGTGCGGCATTTGATTTATGGTGGCATCAAGAGACTGCCTACCTTGAGTGTGTGTGTGTGTGTGTGTATGCATATTGTGCATTATTTCACTTTCATTCAAGTAACAAAACAAGCAAACAAACTCAACTCAACGAAATTGTAATCGAGAGTCATCGATTAATCGTAACTAGGCTCATGCGCTGCTCTAAATGCCATCATTATTAACTACTGTGCACCCACAATGGGCCAGACAAGCGCAATAATAATTAAAAACAATTGTAAATGAACTTTGCCAACAGGCAGAACGGAACCACAGCTTCACCCACTTCCCATCTCCCTCTCTCTCTCATTCCATTCCTCCCCTTCGTTTTGCACATTCTTCAGTCCCGACTTTTCACTGTCATCAATTTGTGCATGTTTACACACACACATGGAACATATTTCATTGTATTTATGCCATGTTTTTTGACCGACAACAGCCTATGGAATTATAGAACAGCACCACAGCAGATAAATATACTCGTGCTCGTGTCTGTTTGGTGATTTCATCAAATGTTTCACTTGTTTTTCGTTCTGTTTGCGTTTCGCATTTATATCTATGCAGTTTTGTCATTGAGCGTATTAATGTCGGTGTCTCTGTGTGTGTACGTGTGTGGCATAAGTGCGAATTATTCATAATACTAATTAATAAGTTTGCATTACAAATCCCCCCCCCAAGTCTGCGAAAGTGGAACTTGATTAACTTGTTCGGCTTAGTGTGAGAGAGAGAGGGGGAGAGGGAGAGAGAGACTGACATATCCTCCGGTTTGAATTGACTGATGATGATGTTCATCCAATATGGCTAATTGTCGTTTATTTCTTGGTAATTTCACTAAAGCCACAAGTCGAAATTCGCTTAGTTATGTTTCCAGAGTTTGAAATTAAATTAATCATAAACTTTTTTTAATCTCCATAACGATCTTTGGTACGATTATAAAAGAAATAAGTATAAACTGGTTTACTGAAGCCTAACTTGATTTTATTCCTTTTTTTTTGTAAAATACTGTTTATCGACTATCGATAGTTGTATTTGCGAGTTAGTAAAGTCTTATAAGATATTAGACTGCCATTTTTAAAGCGGTGCCTTCGCTTGTGTTATCGAAACAGTCAATTCTGCTGTGCAATATATATCGATTTTATTGATTATCGATAATTATCATTAGTGAACATTTTGAGACTTGTAAAATCTATAAAGCTTAGCACGATACTGTCTTATCGCACATTCTCATTTGTTATGTTCGATGTATATATCGATTTTATATATTATCGATAATTGTCAGTAATGAACTTATTCAGCCTTATACAAGATTACACTCCTATCTATAATATTTTATCACGCTATTCTTTTTTCGAGGGTTCTCATTTATTAAGTTAGATATATATTGATTATTATCGGCTATCGATATTTTTATCGACTTTGGTATGGAACTATTGAACGCTGTCTTATAAAAATTTACGCTGCCATCTTTAAAGCGTAGCCTTCTGTTCTGTTATCGACATCTCTCATTTGTGTAGTTTGATATATATCGATTAAAGAGTAACTATCGTAGCTTTAATTTCGCATTTTCACTCTCCAGTCCGCTGTGATCATCTTCCCAGTCTATCTTTTTGCATATGTGTGTGTGTGTATGTGTGTGCACTGTCTTTACGACCGTGTCTCGATTTGGCAATGACGACGACGACGAATGCATTCATTCAATTCATATTTCTCGTGTGTTCAAAAACAAAAATAAACACATGCATAAAAATGCCATTGGCCATTGGGCGAACTTCCTCTTTTCTCTCTCTTTTAGCGTATGTGCGTTCTCTCTGTTTATATGTGAGTCTCTCATTGTGTGTGTATTGGCCAACAGACAATCCTCTCGAGCATCGACCAGAGCCGATGCCAATGGAATGCGTTAGTTAGGCACTCTTCGTAGAACTGCAATTGAACCATAAAACAAAAAAAAAAAATGAAAACAGGGGGAAAAACTCATAAATTATTGACGGATGTTTCCTCCTTTTGCGAAAGTGTTGTTCAACTTTTCGACCACACAAAACAGCAACAAGCAGCAAGAAGCAACAACAAGTGTCTCTAACAATATGTTGCATGTTTGCATAAATTAGACTATTAATCAAAAATATATATATTTGCTTTGCAGAAGAGTTTCCTCTCTCTCTCTCTCTCTCCTTGTGCGCCCTCACGCGCTCCTAACTTGATTTGATTAATCGAATATCAGCATATTCCATTGATGTCTGACAGTTTCCTAATAAAAATCGCATAATTACCAACAGGTTGCTCAGCAAGAGTAGCAAATTTTCGACATCTGTGCCATATAAGGTTGTTTTTTTTTTCGATATTCGAAAGTGTTTTGCATCTGCTCAAGCGTGGGAAGTTATGTAAAACTGAAGCTGAGAAATGATGCTGTAAAAGAAGCGATTGATTTAGTGAAGTATTTTGATAACAAGTAACTATTCTTTGCAGTACAATAAACATCCTTTGACAATCGATGGCTGTTCTGAGACTATCGATAATCACGATAATAAGTATGTAATGATAACAATATCATAGAAGCTTCGGATTGACTGTGTAAGACATAAGAACATAATGAATTTATCTAGATAGGAGACTTTGCAGTACAAAGAAAAAGCTCTATTTTTCAGCCTAATATGGCAATCGATGGATACTGCTCTGAGACTATCGATAAACGCAGAATTAGTATGTAATGCTTACAATATGAGGTTTCGATAGACAGAGATAGAGACAAGTTCATTCTGAGTTTAACAAGAAACGAAACCTTACATAACATAAACCATTCTCTATATGTAGCTTAATGTGGCAATTAATGACTGCTCTGAAACTATCGATAAACACTATAATTCGCATGCAATGATAACAAAGAAAGATTTCGATTGATAAAGACAGAGATAAGTTCAGAATGAGTATATCAAAAAACGAGAATTTACAGTACTTTGAGAATCGATGACTACTTTGAGAATATCGATAAACGTGATAGTTAGTATGCAATGATAACAACGAAAGCTTTCGGTTGACAGAGACGGAGAAAAGTTCATAATGAGTTTACTATTTACTAACAAAGAAGCCTAGTATATCTTTCTGTCTCGGATTATACGAGTATATTATATATTCATATTCATACTGCCCACGAAAAGAGAGATGTCCGTCTGAAGTTTCAGCTGAGAAACGCTTGATGCCCTCAAGCAAAGTGTTTGTTTGGCACGTGTTGCGGATGCGTCGTGTCGAATTTTACTTATACTCGCATTGTATGTTTATTCTCGTTTCTTTTCTTTTCATTTCATTTTCATATTCAAAACAATTTTTTGCTCCGCTTCGTTTGCTACGTTTTTTTCTTCTCCCCCCTCCCCCTCTCTTTCTCTGTCGAGCAGTTATCGTTTCTAATTACGTGCTAGCCAAGTTGGCTGCTTGTTGCGAAAAACTTTCGCGTCGTTGATGATAAGTGAAGAGAAGGCAGTCGAGACCACCACCCACTTATACGTACATATGTGTGTGTGTGTGTGTGTGTGGGCTTACCTGTGACTGTGTCTGTGTGTGAGCGAATTTCGATTGACTTTCTTTATTGCAGAGTGCACAAATTTTATTTCGCGCTTTTTTTTTCTTCTGCCTTTCTTTGCTTTTAATTCTGTTTTGTGACCCATTAAAGATGACAAACAAATCGAGAATTGTTGAAATTCAAATCACATTTCGAATTTTTCATTGTATTGTGGATATTATGACGCCCACATTTCGACATGAGTATGAACAGAGAGAGACAGAGAAGGGAGAAGAGTGGGAGGGAGCGATAAACGAGGGGGCAGACAAACAGCAAGACAGAGAAACAAACAATTGCGTATACGCAGCGTTTGTCGTCGCTTTATGCGATGTAAATCATATTTCATGTGTGCACTGGTGTGTAAGAGTGTGCGTGTATGCGTGTGCAATCAATTATAATGAGTGTGCGTGTGTGTAAGAGTGTGTGTGTTTGCGTGTGTGTCGTCAACGTCAGCTCATTGACTAATCGAGCAACAACAACAACAACATCGACGACGAGAACAACCTGCGAACCGCAATATGCAAAATCGCAATGCCTTATTTATCTTCTATATGTATGAGTGTGTGTGTGTATGTGCGTGTGAGTGTGCGTGTCTCTGCCTTTACATAAATATGCATAAGCCGAGTGTCAATGCATAACAACAAAAGCAACTGCACACGAATATTTGTTAACGCGCCATTGTCAAATGATTACGACGAATTTAATTGAATTTTATACAGCAAACACACACACACACACACACGTGTGTACGCACAGGCACACTCAGGCAGAAACATGCACACACATGCACGCACACGCAAAGAATAATTCTGTTTAAAGCGACAAGCAGAGCGAATGGCATTTCAATATATATATTATATATACATATATCTGCCTGGACAAATGGATAAACGGACAGACAGCCAGGCAGAGGGGCGGAGAGACTGTAAGCTGTTGCCACGCCCACACGGGAGGATGCAACACGCCACCTTTGGACGACGACGACAAAATGCCAAACAATCTCTCGCGTTTCCGATGCCGATTGAGTTGTAGCAAGATGAGATCGAGTCTGCGGCGTGGCACGGCTGACGCGCAGTCTGCGGACTACGACAAGATGATAATCATCATTATAATCATCATTATTATCATCATGGATGGAACTGAAGACGTTGATGGGGGATTACATATACAAAATGATTGGCTACTTGAGCCAATGCAGAGTTTTCAATTGTATTATGCGGACAACAAGTGCGCGATCAACATGTAGATACAGATACAGATACAGATACAGATACAGATACAGATAGAGATGAAGAGTGATAGTGAGAAAGAGACACACAGATGGGTGGGCTTGATAAAGAGCTACTGATACTATTGGGCTTGGGAATGCAGAATGAGCTGAGGAGTTTGATTGCAGATACGAAATGTAAACAAAGTCAAATAAAAGAATACAAAACAAGACAGAGACTGGCATATACATATATAGCTATAGATACAATTGGAATATAAATATATATAGATATGATTACAAAGATATGGCTGAAGATAAAGCTATATATACTCGTACATAATTATAGATAGAAATGCAGTCATAGATAGATATAATATCAAATATCTATGGAGACGAATAGATAAAGCTAGTTCCACATATTGATAGCGATAAAGTTGTCTAGATATAGATTTACGCACAAACAACAAATATATGATGTGTACATACATATATATATACTGTATATATAGACAATTTTCTAATATAGATAAAAGCAAAACGTCCTTTGCCCGTTTGACCTTTTTATCCTTTGGAGCGCGTTTTGTGTGCACTCGATTTTGACTCACATGATTGATGGATGATGACGATGACAATAACGACATTGATGGCGAAAATGTGCCGCGCAAGTTCCACTATGGTACACTCACCCAGACCCCGACACACCCCACCCCCTACCACTCTACTCCACTCCACTTCAGCCAGGCACTCATCCAGCCATACGCAGTACGAGTACACAGTGCAATCACTGAACGCACTGTGGTACAAGCCTTTGTTGATTGAGTAACTTTGCATACATCATGATATGCCCCACACACAACTTCTTAACAACTGATTATTTATATAGCAGGCAACCTTCCCCAACTAACTTTTTTTTTTTTGTCTGTGTGAACATCTTAAACTCAGAAACTATAAGAGCTAGGGCTAACAAACTTACTGATATCAAATATATTATAATTTGGCACGCATTATTGAGTATACTGAATCATTTTGCAAGCTACAATAGAAAATGTTAATAAACGTGTTAATTCAATATAAAATAGTTAAAAATACTAAATTGGTGGTACATCATTGAATATTATAGTATATCATGTTGTAATATCTTATACCATGGTTTAATATGGTATATCATAGTATTTTTTGGTATATCACGGTATTTTAAGGTCATATCACGTATGTTATAGTATTTCCTGGGATATCATAATAAATCCTAGTATATCAAATTGTATTTTTGAATATATAAAGTGGTATGTCAAGTATTTTAGAGTATAACAAGTTATTTAAAGTATATCATGGTATATCAATGTATATATCTTGGTATATGTTTATAAGTCTGTACATTATGGCATATTCTAGTATATTATGGTGGTATGTCAAGGTTTATCATGTTACATCTTAGTATATCATATTAATACTTGGCATATTTTGGTATATGCTAGTATATCCTGATGCATCAATGTATGTCCTTGTATATCATAGCATTTTATAGTATATTCAGGTATATTCTTTTTTATTAAAGATTATAATGGTATTTCAAAGTAAATGAAGATATGTATGATGGTATGTCAAGGTAAATCATGATACATCATGGTTTTTCTTGGTATTTTATGTATTTGTATGTTCTGGTTTATTGTGTCTTAGTCATATTAAGGTTTATCAGGGTGCAGCACGGAATATCCAGGCATGTGCTGGTATATCAAGGTGTATTGTATCATGTTCTGGTATATTTTAGTATTTCATGGCATGTTTATCATGTTATGTTAAGGTTTATCATGGTATATCAAGGTAAATCAAGGTATATCTTGGTATATCTAAGTATATTCTGGTATATTGTGTTATGTCCTGGTGTATCATGGTAATTTATGGTATGTTCTAGTATATTCTATTATATTATGCCTAGTATATCTTAGTAGAGCAATGAATATCGTAGTATATCATGGTATATTCTGGTAAATCATGGTATATCTTGGTATATCACTGTATATCCTGTGCTATAAAGCAATATCTTTCTTACTTGCCTTCTTTGCAGTTATGTTAGTGCAGGGTATTTTGATATTTAAGTAAATTTAATCGTTCTTTGAACCACTGTGCCATTGCCAATTTTTGACAGACATTGGGCTGACAATTACACCCGCGCGCAGGAGGCTCTTGTGTGTTTCTGAAAAGCAAAAACAAGAAAAAACAAGGCGTGGTGGCCGTACAGTCATACGGAAGGGGGGGGGAGAGGTAGGTTAGGTGGTTAGGCAAGAGGAAGATTGGTAGTGGGTGCTGTGGGAGGGTAGTTTAATGTTTGGTCAGCTAGATGACTGATAGCGATATCGACGAGTGCCGACCCCCGACCCGCGCCCATTCTCACTTTATCTAGCTCTCGCGCTCTGTCTATCCTTCTCTCTCTCTCTCTCTGTGCTATCTATCTTTCTCGCTCTATCATTCCCTTTTAATATTTCACACTCCTGTTTCTCGTGCTGCTACTGCTCGCGTTGCCAATCGAATTTCGTGTTGCCCCTGAAATAAATCCAACTACTTTCATATACATATGTATGAGATATAGCTAAATCTATGTACAATCGGGAGCGTGTCTGATGTCTCTGTCTGTCTGTGTCTCTTTCTCTGTGTGTGTGTGTGTGTGTGGATATGTAAATGTGTGGGCAGTGTGTGGTAGATACCATATCCCAATTCGAGACCATCGTCTCCCATTGCAATTCAGCATTGTGTGTGCTTCCGAATGTGTGTGTGTGGCGTCTTTACGTGTGTGTGTGTGAGTGTGTGAGTGTAGTTGCTGTGTGTACAATGAAATATTTTTGCGCTATGCGCGTGGCACAATTGGTTATAAAATAAAAGGAAGAGCGTCAGTTCGTCGCTTGGTCGCTCTGTCTGTTGGGTGGGTCGATGGGTTGTCCGTCGGTGGGTTGCTGCCGCCTCTCTGTCCGCCTGCCCGGCTGCCGACGGTTCGACGGTTGCCCACTCAATAGCTGGGGGCTCTTTTCAATTGGCAGCGTAGCCCCCTGCTCCTCCCCTCTCCCATCAGCCACTGCCTCCGCTGTCCCTCTGCCTTGGGGCCTGTCGCGAGCTTAATATGAATTTCATACATGCATACAAAGTGGATTTTTCTTTATACCCCCCTCCCCCTTCCCTTCGCAGTTTTTTTTTCATTTCGTTTTTTTTTTTATTTATTTTTTGTTGTTGTTGTTATTGTTGTATTTCAGTTTAGTCGCATGGACTTTGCGTTGTACTTTAGTTTAGTTGCTGATGGCGAGTGGAGCGCGTAGATTTTGTTTCGCCAGTCCGAGAGTATCGCGAGCAGCGCATTGAGAAAGTGCGATCAGTGAGTGAGTGTGTGTGTGTTGTATGTGTGTGTGTGTGCTCCCTACATCATTGTATGTGTGTTACATTTTGGATGCTTTCGAAATTCACTTATCATTGATAGCATGTAGCAATTGATATGAGACTGTGTAGACACCCCTTCGAGAGTGTGTTTGTTTTGTTGTTTGCAAGAAGTAGAAGAGAGAGAGAGACCTTGAAACATATTGAATCACAAAGTTCAAGTGTTTCTCAAAAGTTTTCTGTACAGAGATTTTCCTATGCGAAGACAACAACAACAATGCGCGATTGTCTCCAGTTTCTTTCTTAGTTTTGTTTCTGTTTCTCGAATTTGTTTGTGAATGCGATTACGTTTTTTTGTTCTTGTGTGTGTGTATGTGTGTTACGTTTCCGTTGCGTATGCGTTGCCCAAAAACAATGAGAGACGCAAGCGAACACGATCAGGCCAGGCAGTTGCTGTCAATGGATGTCGCCATCGGTTGCTATCGTCTCTATTGGGCGCCGTCGCCGCCACCAGCAGCGAAATCGATACCGAAAAAAAAAAAAAAAAAAAAAAAAATGCAATGCGAATTCCATAGCTAGTGGCAAGCGGGGGGCGTAACGCATAACTGTTTTGGGGGCATGGCACATGGTAGAGTGTGTGCGAGTGTGTGTGTGCGTGTGTTGACAGGTTCGGCCTGTAGCTGTTGCGGCTTATCAAATGTGTCAACAATTTTATTTATGACTTGTTAATTGCAAAGAGGCGAAAGAGTTGGCAAAACGCAAATCAGACAATAACCGACAACAGTAACAGCAACAACAACAACAACAACAGCAACCAGTAGACAGTGCAGGCCACAACAAGCAGACAATAAAGCGCGAAATTCCACACACACACAGGTACACACACACACACCCAGGCAGGGCATGTAATGTATCTGCAGCTACAGCTCTATAACTATGCCTTCTCATAGATACAGCTCATTTATTCGGCTGACTTTTTATTGATAAGCAGCGACAACAACAACAACAACTAGGCAACAACAACGAGGCAACTAGAGCCGCAGCAAATCAACACAATAGAGTCGCATTTCGCGATTCGCGCTGTGTGGAATCACTTGTGTCAATGGATCTACTTTTGTTATTGTTTTTCGTATAAGCCCAAAGCAAAGATAACACAACAAAAAGCACACACACACGTACACACGCACAAAGAAAAGCTTACAGTGCAGGAAATAAAATTCCCTGGGTTTCTCATATTTCATTCCTATATATATTCTCGTTCAGCCTCAATTGCATTTTTCAACACTTAAAACACTCAAAAATCTCTTAGATTTTTCTCTGTTATAATTTATGATTTTTTTTTTGTATGTATTGAAAACAAATACACACACAAGTGCAGGAAATACAATTCGCTGAGTTTCTCATACTTTTATGCCTATATATATTCTCGTTCAGCCTCAATTGCATTTTTCAACATTTGTAACTTTCTTCAAAAATCTCTTTGATTTTTCCATGTTTTAATTTATGAGTTTGTTAATTATTTTTCCTCTTTTTTACTGACTTGATAAGTTTCCTCACATTCCTTAGCCGATTCTCAATTAAAATAAAACAAAAATTTGCAGATTTCTTTTAAAAAAGGTTTTTAATGGCAACCTTATTGTGTTTAGGTTGATTTTGTCTTCAAGTCTTACTACAAAATACTACATTTTCATTTTGGAATGACTTTTTAGAATCTTGCTTAAAGTATATAGTATATATTCTGATTCTTGAAGAGTTTATAATTTTGCTATAAATTATATATATTCTGAATCAACATCAACAGATTGGTCAAAGTGACCTTTGTTTGCATGTGTCTGTTGCAAGGCAATCTAGGCTCGCATTTGCAGAACTATCTTCATGAAACTTGGCGAATATGTTTCTTATTGCTGTATTTATAATATTAATTTATCAAACTACCCATTCTTTGCATTTATTCATCATAGCCACCCCTTGTTAAAACCTCTGCAAATTCAAAAACATTTGAAATCTAAAGTTACCACTTAAAATCGATAATCCAGATCAAAACTAACACAGTTTTGCACTTGCTAAGAGGTCTGTCAGTCAAGTTATCAAGCGTAGGATAAATACACTATATATACACTATATTTAGTATATATATAAAGGTTATGCACGTCAGATGCTGTGCTAAGTCTGCCCACAATTCACTTAGAGCTTGTTCATTTATATCTGCGAAACAGGGAGTCAAGGTGGCCTTGGCAGTCAATTTGTTATAGATACCTGTGAGACTGACACCACTTAAGTATGCATTAATATTGGAGCTGTGCTACCCTTAGCATTTGCACCCCTTACCCCCTGCCCCTGCCACTTCCCTTGCTTGCCGCATGCTGCACCAAATCGAGTTAATTAATTAAGGGGAAACTCAATCAGGAACTTTGATTTATTAAAAGCTCTGCCAGCTAAGTAGCCCCTGCAGTGTTGACCTTTAGCCTGCCTTTTGCTGCTGGCCTGCCACTGAGTACCGCAAGCTCTTGACAGGTGTGCACACCCCCTCCATTCCCCTCTTTCTACTCCAGTTTCCTTGCTGTCTTTTGCCTTGGCCGTGGCTTGTCTTTGCTGCCAGCATCAATTTGAAGTCTAGTTGCACTTAGCGCGCTTTGCACAAAAGTTCAACGAAGAAATTGTTTGCAATAAACGTGCAAAACTAATTATTATTGCTGCCTTTATAAATTTCTCTGCTCCCCCCTCTCTCTCTTTCCTTCTCCTCTGTGTATTATTCGCCTTGACTCCCCTGGGAGCTGTGGCAACCTTTGCGTGAAACATCCTTTTACATTGCCAATCTAATTTGTAACTTCGATCGAGAGCTAAGTGCAGTCGACTCTTTGTGGTTGCAGCAGCAGGTTGTATGGGTGTGCGTGTGTGTGTGTGTGTGTGTGTGGGCGCAAGTGCTTGGTCATGTCATGGTCATGGTCATTAGGCCGCCTGACAGGCCCAGCCAGCTGCATTTGCCGGCCTGACAGCAGCATTGAACCACTTTATTCACGTCATGGACGAACGCCTCTGCAGGCGGCACGCTTCCCTCACTCCCTACCTCCCCTCTCTCGCTCTCTCTCACTCCTCCCTCTCTCTTTCTCCCTCTCTATCTCCCTCACACTTGCCTGCCACTTGTTGTTCATTTATTCTCGCTGTATCCACAAAATCGTTCGATATTCTTAAACAAATCAATCGAATTTATAAACAAACAAATAATACATAACACAATTCACAATGGAGCTTGGGCTATGGGGGGTAGGGGTAGAGGTAGCTGTGGGCGTGGCCCTTGCCCAAATTGCGCAGCTTACGCATATTTGGCAACGATGTCGTCGTCGTCGTCATTGTCGTTGTCAGTCATCGTGACCGGCGTATCCAATCGGCTAACTACGTCAAATCGGATTTACTTCGATCTCTTCATACACATGGTACCTTCCCCCTCTTTCTCTCTCTCTCTCTGTGCCTCTTTCGTCGCTAACGGCACGCGCCAAAAGTGCCAAAGCGTCGCAGCAGCGTCTCTCCAAACGACGACCCTATTCCGTATGCCATATGCCGTATTCCGTATTCCGTATGGCAAGCAGGTGCCGCCGTCGCCTTTTATATGAAATGCCTGGCATAAGTATTTCAATATCATTGATTAGGAGAAGTACGCAGCAGAGGCTGAACTGTCTGTAAATAAATATATTAACGAAACGAGCAATTTAAATTAATAGAAAATATAGTAAAAGAAATAAAGTAAAGATGCATATAAGAAAGAAAGAAAGTAAAGATGTTGCTTGGCTTATCTAAATGAAGAAGAGTCAAGAAAAAGGATAAAGAAAACTGTTTAAACTACTTAAAACATATACTACTTCCATGGTATCTTATAATATAAGAGTCTTTTCTATCAATTATGTAAGGGTTTCCAGGTTTTTTTTTTTTTTTTTTTTTTTTTTGAAAGTTTTTTCTTGATTTTCCTGCTGACTCATTTTGACTATTTTCCGAAATGTTTCTTTAATGTAAGTTTTACTTCTTTTTCTTTGGTTCCATTTGCAGTGCTAATCAGCCCGCAAATCTAACAGTATTAGCAAGCAGCACAGCGACCACGCCCACCGCACGACAGCCCAAATCGGCGGTGGCCCTCAGCCATCAGGCACTGTATGCAGTGAATGCCAGTGGGCCGGAGAATAGCGACCTCATGATACGATTGCGAGAGTCCATTAAACAAAAGGAGGAGTTCCTCAAGTCGCCACTACCCTCTGGCTCCGCATCGAGTGGTGCCAACGCCAACGGCAACGCTGCGCAATCATCGCCACAGCAGCAACACCAGCAACAGCAACACCAGCAGCAGCAGCAACAGCAGGTGCAGCACTTTTTTCCTTCGCATACGCCACCAGCTGGCAGCGTTGCTCGTGTCCGGCATCAGGTGCTGATTAAGCAGCCGCAGCAACCACAGCACCCACAGCACCATCACCCGCATTACCATCAGCAGCCGCAGCCACAGCAGCAGCACCAGCAGCAGCAGGTTGTCCTTGGCTACGATATGTACAACAGCTACGTGGGCAATAAGCTGGTGTCGCGGCCACTTGGTGCAATTCCCATGCAGCAACAGCAACACCAGCAGCAGCAGCAACAACACCAGCCCCAGCAGCAGCAACAACACCAGCAGTCCCAGCAGCGTCAGGTAGCAATCAGTGTGGCCAACAACAATGCCAAATACGCAAAGGAGCTGGACTATTTTGAGACGCTGCAGGAGACGGGGGTGACTAACAAGGTGTAAGTTGACCTTTGGCATCAGCAAGCAAGAAAGCAAATCGCATTACGCAATCTCTTGCAATTAATTTGGAATCTAAAACTGAAATCTATCCCCCCCCCTTCCCCCTTTCCTCTCTCTCGGCAGATTTGAAAGCAAATTGGTATCGCATATGTCGAAGGGCTTTGATCCTTTCAAGCCGTTGTCAATCAACACAAGCGCCGCCAGCGAGTCAGCCAGCAGCAGCAGCAGCGCATCGAAGAAGCAGAGCGTGCTATATGAGTCGCTGCAACAGCATCCGTTGCATCAGATGCAGGCCAAGTATCAGCAGAGCAACAGCTCCACAATTGCCAGCAGCAGCCTCAGTCACTCGACAGTCGATGGTCAAGTCATGAGCAGCAACCTCACCAGCAGCAACATCACCAACAGCAGCAGCAATCGCATGGAGCTACACAAGGCGACCCTGGCGAATGCCACCATCGAGTCAACTCCAAGCAGTAAGTGCAACAACTCGGAGTCCCCCAAGTGGCACACCGTCTCTAATTTCCTTCAATCCTCCACAGAGTACAGCAGCCTGTCGTCGGAGCACACGCAGCAGCCAAGCAGTTCCTCCTCGCACACGGTGGCCACACTGGCGGACATAGCCGAGAGCAGTGGTACGGATTGATAGATTGAGAACATATATAGTGTATATCAGGGCAGAGATACGAATAGTATTCAGTTTTAAGAATGTGGTGCAGGTTAGAGAAGGGAAGTGAGTGAGTGAGTTAGAGATTGAGTGCTTAAATTATTGGAAAGATTGAAAAATTAGAGAGTGACTGAGTGAGTTAGTGGCTGAGTAAGTGAATGAATGAGTGAATGAGAGACTGAGTGTGTGGACTAGGGCAGTATTCACGGCATCCTGCATGGGATTTTTGACTGAGTGAATGAGTAAATAAATGATTAAGTAAATAAAAAAGAGAATGAGTTGGAGAATAAGTGATTAAGTGAGTGAGTAACTAAATGAAGGAGTGAGTGCTTGAATGAATGAAAAATTGAATGAACGAGTAACTAAATGAATGAGTGATTGATTTAATAAATCAGTGCATCATGAATGCGGTTTTTGATTTAGTGAATAAGTGGGCGAGTCAATAGTTGAAATAGTGAGTGAGTTTTGAAATAAATGAGTGAGTAGTAAAATGAGTGTGAGAGTGAATAAGTAAATAAATGAATGAGCAAGAGAGTGATTAAAAAATGAGTCCGAGTGAATGAGTGAGTGGTTAGGAGAGTGAATAATAGAGTGGATGTAAATAAATGAATGAATGAGTAAACGAATGAATGAGGGACTAAATAAATGAATAAGTGAGTGGTTAAGAGAATAAGTAATAGAGTGAATGATGAGTGGTTAAGTGAATGAGGAAATAAATGAATGAGTGAGTTGTTAAGAGAGTGAATGATGAGTAGTTAGGCGAGTGAGTAAAAAAATGAATGACTGAGTGAGTTAATACTTGAATGAGTGAGTAAATAAATAAATGAGTGATAGAATGAATGATTATAAGTGAGTGAGTGGTAGACTGTATAAGTACAAATGATAAAGTGAATAGGTAAATAAATAAAGAAGTAAATAAATTAGCTATTGGTTAAGTGAATGAATAAATAAATAAGTGAGTGATACGATGAATGAGTGGGTAAATAAATGAGAGAGAGGAAATAAGTGAGTGAGTGAATGATAAAGTAAATGAATAAATGAGTGAGAGACAGTAAATAGATTATTAGGTGAGTGATTGACTGAGTGAGTGACTGAACACTTTCAATAAGGCAGCAAATCAGTGCAGTGTGTTATTAAATAAATGAATGAGTGAGTAGTTAAGTGAGTGAGTAAATAAATGAATGAGTAGTTGAGTGAGTGAGTACATAAATGATAGAGTAGTTGGGTGAGTGAGTAAATAAATTAATGAGTCATGGAATGAAGTTAGTATGAAAGTATGTAAATAAGTGAGTTAGTTTGTGATTGAGTGAGTAAGAAAGTGAATGAGTGACAGTACATAGATTGTTGAGTGAGTGAATGAATGAGTGAGTGACTGAACAGTTTCAATGAAGCGGTGAATCAGTGCATCATGCATGCGGTGCTTGCGGTGTTTGCGCTACCACCGCATGCAGGTCTCCGCTAGCGAACATAGAAGCCTGCAAGAGAGAGAGAGGGAGAGGAAGAGAGACCGGCTCTCACCTGCTGCGTTCGCAAGGGCGTTCTCTCTCTCTCTCTCTGCGATATCTGCGCGATATTCGCAATCCCCGCTAAACGAGTACTCGTATATGCAAATCCGATACTCGTCGATTAGTCCCTTGTATTAGATTTGAATTGACGCGCAGTGTGTGCCGCATGGTAACCTTGTGGCCTTATCACATTTATCTTATCTGCTGCTACTGTATTCTGTTTTTTATTCTCTTTTTTTTTTTCTTTTTTTTGGCTTTCTGTTTTTAACTTCATTGTGGTTAATCTGTTTCTTTTTTGCACTTTTATAGCCGCTGCCATTGTGGACTCCACATCGACGTCGACGACGACGAGCAACGTTGTGCGTCGCTTCAAGCCACTGTCGTCCAGCTCCTTTGACGAGGGCAAACCAATGCGACGCATCTCGTATCTGCGTGCCACCAACAACGAGACGGAGTATCATGCAGAGCCCACGGCAGATGGCGCTGCAGCAGCTGCTGCTGGCGGCGCTTCGAGTGCTGCTCCTGCTCCTGCTGCTCCTGCTGCTGTTGCTCCAGCTGCTGCTGCTGCTAGTGTTGGCAGTGTTGCAGGCACTGGTGCAACAGCAGCATCCACAGCATCAGCCAGTGCAGCCGCGGCAGCCGCTGTGGCAGTTGCAGCCGCCGCAGCAGCTGCTGCTGCTGTTGTCGAGCCGCACAAGACAAAGGCGTTGGTCGAAGAGCATCCGGATCCAACATATGATGTTATTGGTGGCACCGGGGCAGGACATGAGTTCATTGAAACACCAAACGGACTGGAGGATGTGCGTCTGTCCACCCACCATGGCAGCAGGCGTGCCTCGATGAGCAGCGACATGCGCAGCAGGTGAGCAGCAAGAAGAAGAAGAGGAAACTAAGTAGGAACAGTTCCAACTAACCTCTCACTCTATTCACAGCATTCACATTGATGCCGAGCTAAATGGCAAGTATGTGCCCAATGAGCTGGAGGCCTTTGAGACGGAGATTGAGATTAAATCTTCGTGCATCAATGGCAAGGTAAGTGCAAGCAAAGTCAACAGATTCCATCGATCCAAGCTAACTTCAATCTATTCCCTTTGCAGCGCATGTCCGAGTATCGTTCGTGGCGTCAGGTAAAGCTGGAAATCAAAGGGGATTTACTGCGCATTTACTCTGGACGCCATGGCAAGTCGGAGCACAATGTAGGTTACACAACACATACAAGAAGAGGATTCACTAATCAGCAATTCTCCCTCTCTCTCTCTCTCTTTCTCCCTGAGCAGGTGATAGAGCTTGATATTAGAAATTTTAAATTCTACGACGAATCGCTGGACAAGAAGAAGTATCTGATACGCATGCAATCGAAGCCAAGTGCCAGTGGCGCTCATCTGGCTACGCTGGGCAACGAGCTTAATCTGGACGATGCCCACGAGAAGTTGACCTCATCGGGCAGCAGCAGTGCTGCCGAGCCACAAACACCGGCCACGTCGGCATCGACGTCGTCTCCCTCGTGTGGTCCCTACACGGAAATTCTGTTCAAGACCAAGAGCAGCAACGAAATGAAACGACTCTTTGGCCTGCTGCAGTGGAAGGACAGTCTCAACTATGACGATAACGTGAGTTCACAGCCCTTTCTCTCTCTCCCTCTCTTTGTATTTCATTGGTGCATCTTCTACAGGAACAGCCGGCGGGCAAGCAGCTAGCGGAGCCACAGAAAACGGCAGCCACCTCGAGCTATTTGGATGATGTTGGCGGCGCTGCTGACAGTTCACCCTTGAGCTCTCACTCGGGTGGCGGCTTAGCCGAGGGATCGACAGCAACTGGTGGCGCAACTGGCGACTCAATATCTCCGGTGATGAAGCTACGCAAGCCATCGTCACACAAGAATGTGCCCGACAAAGATCTGGGTTCGCCCAAGTCAAAAAATTGGAAAGATTTACTATTTCGTCGTGGCGGCGGCGGCAGCGGCGGCGGCAGCGTTGCCCATGCAGATCTCGCTTCACCCTCGTCAAGTGGCTTTGCTGGCAAGACAGGCGGCTCCATTGGCCTGCCCCTGCGTGCCTGTCCCATGTCCAAGAATAATGCATATGTGCCGCATCTGGTGGACATCTGCACGAATATTGTGGAGACCAAGGGACTGGGCGTGGTGGGCATCTATCGCATACCCGGCAACAAGGCAGCCATCTCGGAATTGTCAGAGCTGGTCAACACAAAGGACTTTCAGTTCGACAGTTGTGCCACCGATGTGCGATGGGAGGATGTCAATGTGGTTAGCAGTCTCCTGAAGCTGTTCATACGCAGCCTGCCGGATGCACTGATGCCAGCGAGTTTCTACATCAATTTCATTGAGGCCGACAAGAAGACGGGCATGGAACGGATTGTGCTGCTCAAGGAGATTGTTGAATCGCTGCCGAGGCATCCGTACGAGACAATGAAGCATCTGATCAGGCATCTGTGCCGCGTCAGCGACAACTGCGAGGTGAATCGCATGGAGCCAAAGAATCTGGCCATCATATTTGGCCCATCCATAATACGCACACCCAACGACACACTGGAGACGGCTGTCAAGGACATGAAGCATCAGTGTCGCATTGTCGAGCTGCTGGTCACGCAGGTGAGTGAGCAATGAAGTCTCTGCCCAGTCTCCTCTCCTCACGCTCTTTCTCTCCATTTCTCTTTGCAGTACGAATATTTCTTTGAGGGCGGCAGTCTGCCCGATGTAACAGAGCTAAGCGGCGGTGCGACGGCGCCTTGTCCCGCACAGCCACAGCAGACGCAGGAGGACCAAACCAGCATGCTGCTGCATAATCTCTCGAAGATTGAGCGCATCACGGAGCGCGAGACGCGCACCTCGCGCTTCATTCCGCAGCTGCGCAGACGCACGCACGGCAAGCGCAGCGCCGTCAACTCGGACACGTACTCCGGCGAGAGTGTACTGGTAAGCGGCACCAACTCCCACTGCACCACCACCAACACCAGCACCCCCACCATCACCATCACCTCCACCAATACCAACACCACCATCACCAATACCTCTTCCACCACCACCACCACCTTCATCCGCACCACAGCCAACCACAATCAACGCCGTTTGCAGCGCAAGGCTGTGCAAAGCATTTGCGACTTTGGGTTAATCCTGCCCGCTGCTGTTCACTTTCAGTCGCTTGACTATGCCAAGGTCTCGGCCAGCAGCACCACCAGCACCAGCAGCAGCTCAACGTTGCACAGCAGCAGCAAGACGAGCACCACCAGCAAGTTGCTCAGCTCAGCGATGAGTTCATCCTCTGCAGCCACATCGGGCAGCAGCGGCAGCAGCAGCAACAACACAGCCAAGGCAGCAACATCGGCAACAACAACCAAGAAGCGCAGCACAGGCGGTTTCCTAAGTGGTTCGCGCAATGCGCAGGCACGCAAGGCCAGCCTGGATGAGAAGGATTCGGGTAGCGTTGACTCCGCAGGCAGTGTGGGCAAGCATCATCATCACGAGCAGCAGCAGCGAAGCAGCGTGGACATCTCCATACTGCTGACCGACGATGATTCGAGCAGTCGCCTCAGTGATACGGGTAAGTAGGGGCAACTTATGTGGAAGGAGTGTAGAGTAAAATCTTGTGGTTGCAGGTTCCATGTCGCTGACCACGATTACGGACACACTGGACAGCAAGTTGCGTAACCTGCGCAGCGGTTCGGAGTCCAATGATGAGAACGGTTCACCGGAATTCCCCAAGAATCGTCGCCACACACTCGGCCAGCCACTGCACCTGCACTCCGAGAACATTCCGTATGCGGACGAGTCACCCGAGCG
The DNA here is from genome assembly GCA_018151435.1 of Zaprionus africanus. Lineage (NCBI taxonomy): Eukaryota > Metazoa > Arthropoda > Insecta > Diptera > Drosophilidae > Zaprionus > Zaprionus africanus. The sequence goes on from JAECXB010000096.1 coordinate 4,146,788, forward strand.
TCTATTCCATAATTTTTGTCCACTGGATGCACCACATTCGCTGCTGCTGAGTCGTTCCTGCACGGCAACGAACACACTGGGCGACAGCAAGGAGGACCACAAGCTGCACCATCAGCAACACCATCAACAGCAGCAACAGCAACAGTTGCAGCTGATGATGAAGCCCACTGTGGCACCCTTGCCCGCCAGTCTGCTGAAGGCTGCCCACAAGCTGCAGCACTCGGCCACGGCGCCCATACATCAGGGCAGCTCGACGGCACCGGCTAGTGGTGCTGCCACACCCACCGCTGGCACTGGCACCACCAACTCGAGCAGTGCATCCACACCGCTGGCCGGCACACCCAGTGCCCAGACGCCGTCATCGATTGTGGTACCGTTGGTGGTGCAGCGCAATTCGTATAGCAGCAAAAATCTGCGCTTCAGCAGCTCGCTGGCCTATGAACGTGGTGGTGGTGTTGGTGGCGGCGGTGCTGAGGGCTCCGAAGATGATTCCGAGGGTTCCACAACCAGCGATCCCAAGGAGAAACTGCTAATGGCAGCACCGTCACCATCGTTTTTTCTCGAGCGCTACAATAAGAAGCGACGCGATCATCGACTCTTCCGCAGCGCCAGCTTCAATTGTCGCAACTACTCGACGCGCCACATGAGCAGCAGCAGCAACTCGAACAACAGTGCCGCGGCTGCCGCAGTGGCTGCCGCTGCTGCCGTCTGCTGCTCGCCAACGTCATCGTCGTCGCCATCGTCGTGGGCGCACGCTGCAGCAGCCTCACTGACCAAGGACGAAAAGACTGACATGAATCTGACCAAGAAGCGGCAGATCCAGAACAAACAGAATCGCTCGATCAAGCGGCGTCACACGGTGGGCGGGCCACATGATTATGCGGCAAATAGTTGTGGCCCAGGAGGTTGCGGGGTGGGACACGATCTGGCTGCGATTAACTACAATCATCACAATCGGCATCATCAGCAGCAGTTGCTCAAGCTGGGCGGTGCTGCTGCTGCTGCGGCTGCTGCCGAGACAACAACTACGACAACAACAACCACAACAGTATTGCGACGCTTGGGTGCTCCAGTGTCCGGTGCAGGCAGCAGCAGCGGCGGAGGAGTCGGCACGGCCAGCTCGAGTGCTGGTGATGCCAATGTAGCGCTGCCCGCCTCGGGCTCCAGTTCGAGCAGCAGCAGCAGCACAAGCACAACGAATACGAATAACAACAACAATTCACCGCTAAGCGATGGCAGCAATGGCAATGCCTGCTCCGGTGGCAATGCAGGAGGCAACAACAGTGGCGCCAACACCAGCGGCAGCAACAGCAGCAGCAACAGCAACTCGGCTAACCACAGCAACAGCAGCAGCGGCGTCACATCGCCAGCCAGTGGGGAGCAGGTGCTCGAAGTTGGCATTCGTATCAAGAACATCAATAGAGGACGCTACTAAGAAGGTTAGCCGGCAAACAGGTGAGTCAAATAATGAATAAATGAATTGAATAAGTGAATAATTGTATGCCTTGCTTGCAGAGAGAGAGAGAGAGAGAGAGAGAGACAGCGGCAGAAACAGAAGAAGGAAGGACAGCAAAAGCTCTAGTATTAGCACCGAAGTATATATTCAGATAATGCAGATATATGTGTTATATATATATATGTACATGCACACATATATGTATGTATTTGTGCAGGAGAAAGTATTTAATTCAAACAACAAATTTGCGGCTCAAGCACAACCCCAACAACACACACACACACACACACACAGCCACACACAACGCGGGAACAAAGTGAAAGCAAACAAAAGAGAAGGATAAAGTTAAAGAGAGAGATATATAAATGAATATTTTGTAAAACGTATACAGAGTACGGAATATGCTTACCCCATATACATGCCTATATATAAATACATATATATACTATATATTTGTAAAACAAGCATATACAGAGCGTACAATATCTAAAGAGAAAGTCTAACTTGGCGCAACAGTTAATCTAACCATATATAAAGAGCTATACAACTATATCTATACATATATACAATATATATATTTATACACTTAACCGAACAACACACACTAAGTCGCCTGCCCAAGAGTGCAAGATAGAAAGAGATAGCAAGAGAATGAGAGGGAGAGATAGAGAGTAGGCAGGCAGCTGCGGCTTTTCTTGCAACAAACTTCTCGACATTGTAACTTATCCTCAGATTAACTACCCCACAAACCCGTTTTAGACAGTCCCGGTGCCTTAATTTGCTTTAAATTGAAAATTTTCAAAATTTTGTAAGCGATCTTTTTTTTTTTTGTTTTGAGGGTGCTCCCCTTGGCTGCAGCTGCCTGCATTGGATTTCGGGACGGGCGACATATACAGAATATGAAGTCGAAACGAAGTTAATAATTCACGCAACAATCTAGCAAAAATTTCGTTCAAAGTAATCAATCCCTTTTGGCAACACACACACACTCACACACACACATACATTCACGTATTTCAACAGTTATCGCATAAGTCTAGAGAGCATTAAATATTTTTTTGAATACATACGAGTATCGGATGTGTAAATGTATTTGCGAAACGTACACACACATATATATACATGCATATATATTACTAAATATATACACTAACTGTATGCATACATACACACCTACATACCATACAAAAGTACACATATATATACACCGATGCAGCTGTATATTTTTTGGTATTATTTTAAGTTGAATTCAACACAAACAAAATCGATATGAGAAAATCCATAAAAAGGAATTATGCAAATATAAATATTAAGTGAATATAGCCTATAGTTGTATGTAGTTTTATATATATATATACACACACACACCCCCACACACACACACAAACGCGTACACACATAGATATAGAGAGATACCTACATAAATATTGTACTATAGCAGTTTTCTTTGTATATACCATTTATTCTATGATTTTCCCGCCCCGCCCCCTTCTGATTTGTTTTATCATTTTGATAATTTCTCCTCCTCCCTCCTTCTACTTTATATTGTATATGTATATGTATTCTTTTCTAAACCGTACTTTTACTTATACACATATTATGTTTTGTTATCGCAGAAACAGATAAAAAAAAAAAAACTTGTTGCAAAATGTTAGAAAACCAAGCGCGTAACGTTGCTATATACATACATATATATTATATTATATTATATTATATTATATATTATTACTATTTTTTGTTAGTTTTAGGTAGTTATTTTTTAAAATTGTATTTTTTTTAATAAATGTGAAATTATAAAAGCTATAATGACGACACAATAAAAGAAAAATAATAAGAATACTTGTAAAGCGAATAAAAAATAAAAACAAAGTTGTATTTCTTAACTACACCCCTTTTTGGGGGGAATCTACAGATATTTCTTTAATATAAAGCTCAGTTCCGAATGTGTTTTGTAATCTATGAATAATTAAACCGAAGCAACTTAGGAATAGACGAGACAGGAAGCATCCTCTCACAGCTTCGCCTGTGGGCCTGTGCCCGATATCTTGTAGACAAAGGCGTGCGCCACATCGTAATGAGGATTGCAGGAATGTCGCACGCGCTTCAGCCAGGCGCGTATCTTCGGATACTTGATGCGCACGTCGTAGTCGGCCATGCCTAGTCGAAGCAGCCAAAGGTCGCCAATTAGATAGGAGAGGTTTTCATATAATAATAATATAAAAGGGGTTGCTACTCACGCGTCTGTTCGATTTCGCAGGCGGCAAATATGTCTGCAACTGTGAGCGTGGGCCCGGTTAGGTATTCACTCTTGGCCAGCCAGGTCTCCTCGATAATGTCCAGATTGCGTTCCATGTGCATGCGCAATGTCTCGATCTTTGCCTCACTCGGTGAGCGTCCAGTGAGCAGCGGATCCAGCCAGATGGTGCGGAAGTACATGGCACAGGTGACGCGCAGTGTTATGTGCTGCCACTCGAGGAACTCATCGACGCGCGCCTGGTCCACAAAATACTTGGGATACAGACTCTCCGGGATCTTGCCCTTGGCGCTGAGGTAACGCAATATGGCCACGCTCTCGGCCAGTTTGTAGCCATTGTCGTTTATGCAGGGCACGCGTTGGAACCGATTGATCTTCTGCTTGAACTCATCTGTCAGATGTTCTCCTGCAACACAGAGAAAGAGAGAGAGAGAGAGAGGGGAGTGTAAGTGCGTGTGCAAAGTACAAAAGTCGTGACATAATTTATTATCGACGTTATCGATAAGATAATCCCGCGCTGCCACACCTACCATTGCGCAGTGCCACCGGGCAATCCTCGAACTGCATGCCGCTGAGCCGAAAGATGATGAACAAGGCCCGCGAGGGCTGCGACATCAGGTCATAGTAGAAGCGCAGCGAAGACATTGTCTCGCTGCCAAGGCTGGTGACCCGTCTCTGGGGAGCTGCAATTGCAAGTGAATCCATTCGATTAAGTATAAACAAACTGAGTGCGGTCCAAAGATCACGCCCTCTACGCACCTTAAACTCGACGCAAACAGATCGTGCGAATCGATCAACCCGCTGCGAATCAGCTAAACTGACCTACTTGCTGTGGACACAGCGCTTTGGCGACTGTTTTGCTTGTGCTAGCGAGATTAAAACAGAGACAAAGCAGAGAAGCTTTCGGTGGAAGGGAGAGAAACGGAGAGAGAAGTAGAAAAACAGAGAGAGAGGGAGACGCAGTTCAAGAGAGTCCATGGCAAAGCGACAGCTGGCGATCAGTGTTGCCAGGTCAGCTTTTTTGCCGTCAAATCTGTCTCTTTTCATTATTTTTTTTTATTTTTTATTGCTCTATCTAGCTTTTTAATACACCGGCAACCAGTGCTGCAAAAGAATCAATTAAACCGATTTTTTAAAGTTTAAGGTCACTTGTTAACAGTTTGGGAGAAGAAAAATAGGTTACTTAATTGACTCTTAAGTTAAGTTAATTGATTCTTCTTTGATTCTTTTGCAACACTACTGGCAACTCCATACAATCAGCTACTTTTTATTTGCTACTCCATACAATGCAGCTTTTTTTATTTCTAATTTAGCTTTGCATCGCTCAAACATTCTGGCAACACTGCTGGCGATAGACGCTCATTGAGCTTTCGACTCTGGAACCTCATCGCATAAACTGACGAGAGAGAATGAATTCTACAAAAGCTCTTCGTGTTCATTCAATCATTCACTGCGCGCGCAGATTTAGCTGTGCTTTTCGAAAGCTTCAAACTGTTAAATGTGTTCTACAGTGGTTTAAGGTAGCAGAACTGTGCTGATTTACAGAATAATATACATAGCTTAAATTTAATATTACTTTATACACTGGGCAAAGGGTTTGATGAATTTAAATTTAATAATTGTTCAAACTTATATAAATTCAGTGTTGAAAAATGTGCCCTAAGTATAATTATTGCAGCTCTTTTATATATTTATGTACTTAAAAAAACCAAACCTTTCTTGAACTATAGTTCAAATGCATATTTATGCAAATCTGTAGTATAAACATTGATGAAGTTGAAAGCTGACTTTTTTTTTTTTTTTAAATTTCCGGGTTATTAAAAACAGCATGTTTTTTACTGTGAATTGCTTGTGCTTTTAGCGGCAACTATGCCTAAATTCAACCCGAAATGAGCAACAGTATTTATATATTTTATTTATATATATTAAAGATATATGTACACACAACTCTCCCGTTAATTCTAAAGAACTTCATGCACACAAAAGAGGAGCTTACTACGCTTCACTTTGTCCAATCATTGTTAGTTTTTCTAAAGCGCACGTTCGCACAATCTACACAATTGTTTACCGTGTGAAAAAACTATTGTAAGTGTGAAAAGAATGAATAACTGAATGAATACAAAAGAATCACGCCACATTCTTGCATTCGCAAATGAAAACTCTCGACAATATTTGCGGATAATATTTAAATTATTATTAATTTGAACTCACAGCGCAATCGCTTGGAAGATTGTATGAGATTTGCTGGATCCTCATCCACGCTCAGACCCACCAAATCGGCCAAGTGCGACGACATCTTGTGTACGGGCCGAGAATCACGAACTCAATCGCCTCAAATGCAGCTGCAGCCTTTTATACTTTCCTTCCATGGGCCGCGCTGGATGCCGCGATCCATTGATCTGGCACGATACAAACACGAAATGCGAATGTGAGGCAAATAAACAAAAACGAATATAATCGTATCGGCTTCATCTATATATATATATATTGTATATGCGTAGCTACTAAGCAAGATAACATAATGCTCGCATTCATGGATTGGGCGTTGGCAACTGTGCCGGAATACTCGTTAACTACGTAACTATAGCTGAATAAACACCTGAATATGGATGTACATATATATAAAGCCACATTTATTTGGGTTCTGTTAATCGTACGACTTGCAGATATATTTTCATACACATGTTCGGGCTTCCATGGATCAGCCATGGATCAGCTGATGGTTTCCAAAAAAAAAAAAAAAAAAACAAAACAGTTTCTACACAGATACTATATCAGTTCTTCGGCAATTCACGCGCTGATTAAGTGGATTAGTTTTTTATGCGCATGAATCAAAAACGATTGTTGGAAATAAACCAAAGTTGTTATTCTTCGGATCGGAAATGTTCAGTTATCAGGGAGAATACTGCGTCATTAAAGATATGCAAATATAAAAAAGACAGCCCCGTTTCCGGTAACTCAATTATTCGATTTGGTGAAACAGTTCAGATTATTTTGGAATATCAGTGAAATAATCATAGTACGAGACTTAGCTTTCTTTAGCCTTTTTTATAGAGAGTTCAAGACGTTGAAGTACAATACCTGGTTGATTGAACCATTGTTTACTTAATCGTAAGTCGATCGACAAATAATGAAAGTGATAACTCTGGAATCTTTTAAGATTAGTTCAACTTAATGTAAATATTGTTAGACATAGATACAGTAAGTACTCTACAACTTTGTCTTTGATTTAAAATCCAAGTGGAATCTATATAAAATAAATATATTGAATATTACATATATATAATAAATAAATTATATATATATAAAATAAATATAAGCCCCAAAGAAATAAAACCCCACGTTTTGCACATTTTCACGTTTTTATTATATAAGCAAAGACAGTTAAGATATACACAATAATTATACTATACAAACTGAGGTACATGTTTGTGTGTGTAGGTAGAAGAAGATAAACAAAGAGGTTTATCTCATTGGGTAAAACATGTTCATATAGTATATTACATAGAACATTGATAGATACGAATGATTATATATGTTGTATTAAAATCTCAACGAAACTGTTGATTGATTCCAGTTAAAACTCGTATTTCGATACTGATATACGAGAGTCGCATTTGAAACAGACAATATCGAGTTTTTAATTGTTTTCACGTTTACAATAAGCTTTCCTGATTTCATAAGGTACTTACAATACACAATACAAACATACACATTACGATACTTGGCTTATTATTAACTGATTGTTGCAGACAGTTTATCAATTTATCAATTCGTTAATTCGTTCAATTTCATTTTGATTTGTGCCTTTGCGCTGATAGGAAAGTTACGATTGGTACAGGTCCGAGTTGTTTTCTACAACAGATTTGATTTCGATAACATTTCGTATATGTTTCTGAGAGATTGTACATTGATTAATTTATATATATTGTATATATTTCATGATTTCACATTCTAATTTACTACATATAACATATATTTCAATAGATTCATGTAATGCATTTTATTATGGAAAACAACACAGACAAAAAAACACATATATATCTAGATGTTATAGTTATTCTGAAGTTCAAAATGCTGATTTATCAGATTTACATCGCTCATCATTTGGGCTATTGTGGGCGTAAAATACATATACATACGATATAACAACAGTCACAGTTACAGTTACAATTAACAGTTAGAGTTCAAGTACGAGTCGGGTTACATCTTAGGATTGACATAAATGAATATATATTGTATTGTAGTTTGTGTGCCTCTTGGCAGCATCTGTGGCCTGTGGAGCTTTGGCAAACTTTGGTAAAACATCTTCAGCTACAATTAATTTTTCTGCTGCGTCTCTTTCTGCGTTTCTTTCTGCGTTTCTTTCTGCGTCTCTTTCTCGTTCTCATTCTCAACAATTATCTGTAATTGCAGCACCAAACATCGCGCCAAGTTGAGCAGCGAATGCACATTGTGTCGCTCGGCCATTTCTAAAAAGGAATACGAGGATTAGAGATGGAACATGAATATATATGTCTATTGCTCACCATTGAAGAACTTAATGACATCGGTGAAGTCCATGCTGTTGGACAGTATAACATCTCGATAGATTTCGAGCAGTCCCAGTGCCAGGAAGAGCACAAAACTGCTGGAGGCGACGTGCTTGGCCGCCCAGATGGTCTCCCACGTGAGGAAGACATCGTCGTAGACGAGCTCGCGCTTAAAGTCGAGCAGGAACCAGCGGTAGCAGAAATAGAAGTGTGTGTAGTCTCCGCCCTGGTCCATCATGTCGTACATCTCCGAGTCGAGGATTTGGATGAGCGAGCTGTGAATGGGATAGACAATGATTTGGCGTGCATAAGCTCGCTGGAGCTGCGCTTAACCTACCGCATGTTTGCAAAGTGCGCGTCCATGGCACGGCCATTGGGGAAGTTGTCGAGCATGCGGTCCATGAGATTGCGGAAGCAGCTGTAGGTCAGCGCCTCGTCGTCGAAGATAACCAAGAGTGGGGCGACCAGATCGCACATGCCCTGCATGTAACCAATATCCTGATGTTCCCATACATATGTGGTTATCACATTGCGCAGCTTGTCCAGGTTCTCATTGGCGAAATACCAATAGTTTCTATCGCAGCGCTGCACATCCTTCTCGATTCGGTGTAAATTCAAGGCAAAGTTATCCAACAGCTCGGCCTGGAAATTAAAAAAGCACATGTTAAATCCAGTGACCTGGAGGGATGTGTAAAGCAAATTACAGTATAGACACCCCCATTGGAGCTAGCCGGAGATCCGCAGACTGGTTCCTGTAGTGCATCAAGATTGGGTGCATCACGATTGGGTGCATCAAGATTGGGTGCATCAAGATTGTGTGCTTCAAGATTGAGTGCGTCTAGATTGGGTGCATTGGGTGCCTCCGGCTGCTCTACCAGGGGTGCCAACTGTTCAACATTGGCCTCCGGCTGCTCTGCTAAAGGTGCCACCAACTGCTCGCCATTGCCCTCGGGCTGCTCTGCTGGGGGTGCCAACTGTTCGCCTTGCGGCAGCTCTACCAGAGGTGCTAACTCTTCGTTATTGCCCTCCGGCTGCTCGGCCAGAGGTGCCAACTCTTCGTTATTGACCTCCCCTGGCTGCTCTACTAGGGGTGCCATCTGTTCGACATTGTTATCCTGCCTTGGGCTACGCTCCTCATTGGCGGCTACAGCCGCCGAGGTGCTCGCCCTTGGCTGCGACCTGGCAGCGTCTTCATCGTGAGGCAGCTGAGCCTGCAGATCGTCGGCACTAAGAAACTCCGGACTGAGCACGGACCGCTGTGGAGCTCCACCGACAGTCTCGTAGGAGGATGCCGTCGAGTTGGAGCAACTGGGTTGCAGGTCCTTCTCTGTCAATTGATATTGATTTTGATTTGAATTTACCTTCTTCTGCTCTCTTTCACGTTCCCGTTCTCGCTCCCGTCGCTCCTCCTCGTCCAAATCATCGATGCCCTCATCGACATGACCTGAATCTGTGCTGGTTTTCATTGCACGCGGTATGGGCCCAACATTCAAGAACCCAGCTGCCTCATCGTTATGCTGACGCTGCTGTCGCTGCTCATCATCAAACTCTAGATCAGACATGTCCGACTCATCATCGAATACCTCGTTCTCCAGCTCACCCCCAACTTCGGGATGAGCGGGACGTACCGTGCGCTCGTTGCCGCTGTTGCTGCCCGAACTGAGCTTGGCCAAGGCTCGTGCCGCCTTCTCCTTCTCCCGCTGTCGCACAATGGCCTCCACCGCCAGCCACTCACTCATCGTGGTCTCATAGAAGTGCTTGGCGTTCGTATCCTGCCTCTGACGCTGCGCCTTTGTGGTGCCAAAGGCATAGTGCCCTAGCAGATATGGCCAGACCTCCTTCCGTAGATCCTCATGCACGCCACCATAGTAGACCAGGCGATAGAACTCGGCCGAATCCTCTAGCCTGCCTGTGGCGTTGAGCTGATACCAGCGCTTCTTGGTAAGACCTTGTGCATCGGGTGCCACTTTTGGTGTAGAACGAACAAAGAGAAACAATAGAGTTATGTCAGTTACCCCCAATGGAGACTTCGCTTGAAACTCACTTTCTGGTGTTATGGTGCTATGCACAAGGCCAGAGAGATGCTGGCGCACGGTGGAGAGATGGCGACAATAGGCCAGCCAGCCGTAGAAGGCGCGTGAGATGATTTGTCGCCGCATTGTCGAGCAGACTATCTCGATGCTGGCGCTGTGGACATGCTGCTGCACCAAGGGCGACTCCAGCGGATGCTGATCGATGGATAGGCTCTTGTTGGAGCAATCGCTGCTGCCCGTGGTCGAGCAACTGCTCAGTTGAGCCCTGCGTTTTGGCGTACTGCGTACGAAGTCCAGAATCGAATGTGTTGCAGCTACAGAAGAGAGTAAGATTAAGAGAGGGAAGAGATGAGTTAATGAAGAGAGTCTATGCAGGGTCACTAAGCTTACCGTATTCTTCGTGTTGACTCTTGCTGACAATACGAAAGACAAAATCGATGGGTGTCTCATCCACAGACTCCATGACCGAGGGCAGTATGCGGCGACGCATGCTTTTTGGCCAGAGGAACATCCTGCCAATGCCGCGCTGCGACCAGAGAGGCGGATCAAGTTGTCCGTGCGGCAAGAGACCCGTCTCCAGGCAGCTGAGAAACTGCTGCATGTGACCGCCCTCCGGAAAGTGTATGGGAGGGCGCTGCACACCATCCTGACCGACCAGAATGACGGTGCCGCCGAAATCCTTGCCACGACTCTGATGGCAATGTACATAGACAATTTCATCCACATTTATATTGAGCGCATATGCCCAGTAGGCCTCCTTGTCGATATCCTCGTCATCTTCTTCGGCCTCGTTGCAGCCGTTCATCAGCTGATTGGGCGTCCACTTGATGGTCAACGTTTGAATGTACTGATGCAAACTCAGATAACCTAGCATTAGTTCTTTCACATCCTTGGGCTGCACCTGCACATTATTCTTGCCGTATAGCAGTGTCGCCTTGGAATTCTGGTGCAGTGACTCTACGTAGTCCTTGGCCACGTGGACCGTTGCCAGAGATTTTAAAGAGCAGCTGCTGGCATCGTCCGAACTGGCGTTTAGGCTGCGCTTAAAGTTGACAATTGGCGGACGCGAGGAGGTCGACGAAGAACGGCGTCCAAATCGCTGGCGTTGCACCTGATAGGGTGAATTTTATTACAAAAATTATTTTACCAAAATAAAGAACAAGTAAATAAATACACATTTATATAAATATATACAACAATATTTTGTATTGTTAATTAAGTTTAAGTTGAATTGTGATAGCAAGAGGGCGCGCTATCGATAACTGCAGCAGCTGATGTAATTGCAAAACCGCACCAAACAACAGCTGATTTATTTTGCATTGCCACTATCGATACCATAAAATTGCAAGAAAAATACCGCGCAAAACTAACTCGATAGCTCCTGCAGCTGATTTATTTTGCAATGCCACTATCGATTACATCAAATTGTCTGAAAACTCCGCACTAACTGCACTTAACTTACTTGCAAAATCAGTTTGTACAAGTGATACAGTGGTGAAAATACTTGTGATATTGTGGTGAAAATATATTTTAAATTAAAATGAGGCGGACTTACCAGCTCATCAGCATGCGGATCGGTCCAGTAACAGTCTGCGGTCTTGGCACGCGTAAAGTCCAGGGCACAAGGTCCTACCAGCAGGGAGCTCAATATCGAGCCATAATCGGGATCGGCCACCAACGAGTCGCGATCGTAGAAACTCTGCGCGTTGCTCACCAAGTACTCAATGATTTTGGTCAAACGCTTTTCGTAGAGTGCCAAGCGAATCCAGAGATATCTGCAGAACGTGAGACACAAAGAGCTTATAGATTGTGTGGATGCCACCTGCTAGGGTACTTACTTCATAGTAGCCAGCGCCATGCTGGAGCTGCTGGCGCTCATCGAGGCGGCAGCTTGTGCCGATGTCGAAGCTCCCGATGTCGACATGGAGCTACCTGATGCAGTCGACATGGAGTTGCTGCTGCCCTTCTTCAGCATGGGCGGTCGATTGAAGCTGTCGCTGCTCGAAGACGAACGCTTGTTGGGATCATTCGACTCGATGTCCTGCACCATTTTGCTAATGTGCTCCGCCTCGGGGCATGATTTGGCAATCTTATGCAAGAGAGCCGTGGTCGACGATGTCTTGAAGAGACCGAGAGCACGACGTCGCAGTCCCTGGCTTAGGCAGGCCTCCACAGCGCCGCAGAGCGAGGTCACCGAGCTGCTCTCCTCGTGCACGTACTTCTTGGTGACCGCCTCCTCCATTAGCTGTTTCACCTCCTTCTTAACGCTCGCAATGAGCCGCTCCTTGTAGTCGGCGCCATCTGTAAATGCCAGCGGGCAAGAGGAGGGAGTGAGACCAAAGAGTCAACATTAGGGCTCGGCTCCCAACTGTGCACGCCACGCGAATCTCATAAAAGCAAACCCCGCGGGGCCTTAAAATGAAATCACAGCACAACGATGCCCGTTTCTCGTTTACTCACACCTTCCACTAACACCCTCCCCCCCCCCCCTCTCGTCACCATGTCCCTTTACTGCTACTGCTACTGCCAGGCGCAGGCTCGCTCCATGCCCGGCCAGTGTCGCCCATTGTCGCCGTTACGCTCTGAAACCCAATATGTTCAACATGTGTTGACAGTCTTCGCCTCCCTGACACTGCCTGTCCTCGTTGCTGCCACCTCCACCCGCGGCCATGTACTGTGTGTACAGTGTTCACTACATGAAATTAAAACATACGCCCTACGTTTCCGCCATCGCGATGGCATCGCCCGCTGACCGAGCAGGTCACACCTAACGCCCCCTCCCACCCGACGGGCTCATGCTAATGGCATTTGCACTCAAAATTCATGATGGCTTCCGGCTACGTATAATTTCATTTTCATTAATTGTTTTCCATCAAATGGAAATGCCAGGCGGGCAGGCACATGCACACAAGCTCGCACACACAAACAAATACGTATACACAGACAGGCGCACAGCAAATGAATAGTGGCATGCACGGGTGGTAGAAGCAGATACGGAACGCGCTAACGTTTTAATACCGAAATTATGTTCAACAAGTAACGTCATCTGCATGCCAGTGTGCCCGACTCTAAGATACCCTTTGCTTAGAGCAATTTGAAGTACATACAAAAGTATTTTTAGTATATCAGTATAAGGTCTAAGAATTTAGTGTTGAATAACTCACTCGATTAACGAATTCAAATTCAAATTCTGCCGCATAAAAAATATCAAATATCGTTTAAAACATCGAACGAGTTAAGTTTTAAATTTGCTATATCGATATGAACTCGATTACTTTTTGGCTGACTCTGTTTATCGCTCGTTCAGCAGCTGACGCCGTAGGAAGTTTTTGTGTTAATTATATTTATATTATAATTTTAATCAGCTGCATGCCCAACATGCCTGGCAGGAAAGGTTATTTTTTTTGACACAATTGCACAATTTATTCTTCGCCTAAAACGTTTTTTTCTGATGGTATTTTAATAATAAAATCGACGCAACAACCGCAAAATGTACAAAAATGTAGAACTAGTTTCTAGGGCTTTGTTCAAGAAGGTGCCAAGAAATACTTTCATTGAATAACATTTCCAAGAATTAACTCTATTTATCTGGCGCAAGAAACGAAGCTCTTTGGTTTGTAAATTTAACTGCTTCCCATACAGCTTTATTACGAAGCTGCTTTAGAATATTATCGCACAACTTTTGTTGGCATAAAAACAATTAACTTCCCCACAGTACATTCAGTACGAATCCTATTAAAATGTATTTTCCTGAGCTTAAATGTTCCATTTAGGGAACACTTAATTAATTCTATAGAAAGGGAAATATATTTTTTGTATCTATAAATGGAACATCTGTAGGTGACCAACAACTTGGACAGGCAGTCAGTCAACCTAATTTGGCCTAGTTGCTTTGCTGACCATGGCGGTTTTTGAATGAAGAGATTCTAACAAATCAGAAATGCTAAACGAAATGTCACGCAAAGAATGAGCGACAGATTAATGTGGGGCAAGGCAGAAAGAGTAGACTGAGAAAGTAAGAGAGAGAGATGGGAGCTGTGGTCATTGCGGGTCTTTAGGAGCGAATGCTAAACGTTCAGCATTTTGCATAATTTTATGCAGTTGCCTCTGTTAAAGCTCCGCCATCGTCTCCACCTCTGTTTCGGTCTGTGTCGGCCATGTGTTTGGGGCAGCTGTTGCTCCGCCGCCATTGGGACAGCGACAGCGGGAGACCGAGGCCATTATGCGTCGGTCTGGCGACAATACACTGTCTGGCAAGGCAGCGACACGGAAGGGACGCACGAGACGTTGGGTGCGACGGGTGCCACATGCTGAAATGAAATGCGTACACGAATGCAACATGCTGCCTGGCTGGCGTCAGTTGCCATAAAAAAGAAACAAGCGAGAAACAGCAAGTTCAGCACGCACGACTATGGGATACCCATCAACAGTGCCTCGGCTTCGCTTTCGTTGCACGTGAAACTAACTATTTATTCAAATTTACATTAATAATTAAGCATCAAGAACAAGAACAACTTCAGCACAAGAAAGTAAATTACATTTTTAATAACTTTCATCGATTTTAAACATTGAAATGCACAGAATATGTTAAAATATTCAATATAAAATATATATTTTCCATTTGCTTTTCGACTCGTCATGAACAAGTGAGCATGACCAGAGAGAAAGTGAATGACGATGATGATGTGAAACAGGAGACGGAGAAGTAATTGGCGAGTACGGTGGGACATGCAGGTGGGGGCACAGGATGCAAACGGTAGTTGGTCGTGTTTAATTGCGGGTCCTTTTGTTGAACAATTCATATTCATGCAACAGTTTCGCTGGCTGTGTAATTAGTATTTAAATGCGAAGGCGCCACGCAGCTGAAACTCGAGAGGGAAAACTTTTTAATAACTGAATTTTACAGAAAAAGAAACTGTAACTGTGCGGGACAGATGAATGCTGAATGCTGTGGGAGGAACCTGTGTGCAGTACCTTGCTACAGAGATGAACTCTTGCTGGTGTTTACTTCATGTTTATTTACTCATGCAGTGCACAGTAAATGAAGCTCTCCTTTAATGAAATTAAAGTGAAAAGAATTCTAAAGAGTTCTAGATTTCGCTCTTCATTTTTTACAGAATCTAATTATTAATTCAATTAAGTATTCTTGGAGAAGAAACAGCTATAGATGCTCATTATGTTATAGAAAAATTTGTTATCTGATTCCTAATGAAATAAAAAAAAAAAAAAAAAAAAAAAAAAAAAAAAAAAAAAAAACAGAACACCCTTGATTTATTCAACATTGCTTGATTTGTTTTATAATTGGCATAAACATATTACTAAATCGTTTCTATAGGAACTATCTCCGACTTTAAATGAATGAATTTCATCAAAATTGAGCTAGTGGCTCCAACTTGTTATTTGTTTACGGTTACTGTGCGGTTTCCTGTGTGTGTGTGTGTGTGTGTTTTTTATGCATGTTTATTTGCCTTCTGTTTACGCATCAAAGGAATGCAAATAACACATAGATAATTGTCCGTTAGCTGAATGTCATGTGCACGAGCGACATTGCCACGGGAGCAAACAGAACTTTAGAAATCCCCAGCCAGGCAAACAAGCTCCTATTAAAGTTAAGTAAATCGCCAAAGCAATCGCAAAATGGGAATGGCAAAAATAAAAGTGAGGCTGCATGGTTGCCATAGCTACGCTCACATATCCCACATTCTCCCCTCTCTCCCACTCTCCCTCTTTTTCCCACTCTCTCTTCCTTTCTCACGGTCACATGGCGTATGCTGCTGCTGGAGCGTTACTCATACGCCGAGTGACCGTGCTGAAGTGCAAAGAAATGCTTGAAGAGCAGCGCGTGTGCAAAATCACGCACATCATCCAAGGGGGCACTCGGTACTCAATACCAATTTAAGTTGCAGCAATCATCGTAAATTCATTAGGCCAACGCACAAACTGCCAAATGGCAAATTGATCGCTCAGTTCCGTCCTGTGTGGCCAGGTTTCTTTGCCTTGTCCGCTGGTCCCTACGTGTCCCGGCGCGCCCGCAAGGAGTTTTAATTAAGCGACGTGCCAAGCCGAGCGTAGCAAGTGCCCCAAACGATTTTAAAATAAACCCGCATATTTCTATTTTAATGCGCGTTATTTTTCTCCCTCGTCTGATTTCCTACGAAACGTATTTTGTGCGCTTTGCTTACTTTCGCTCTCGCTTTTGCTCTCGCTTTCGTTTTCGTTTTGGTTTTCGCCTTCGCTGTTTTGTTTTTATTCTGAGCTGTTGTCGCAAAATGATTTGACCCTTGAATGTCATGACCCGGCTCGGTCTCGATGGGGGCCAAAATCACTGAGCGAAATTCTTGGCTTGATTGCAGTGAAAAGCTTCAGCAGAGCAGGATTTGTGGAGAAGAAAAGTCTTTAGCCTCGATTTGTGAAGTAAGGAATCTAATTTGATATTTCATATAAAACTATATCATGTTATATATATTTTAATAATATATTTTTTATATTTAACAAATTAAAAATACTTCCAACATATTTGAAAATCAAATCAACTTCAATGCTCTTCTTGCAGTGTAGCTTTCTATCTGTGGCATCTCTATTGATGTTGATCTATATAAAATACATATAGACAGATACTATTGTTAGCATACGGCTATATACTTATGGCAGTCAGTGTTTATTTGCGTTTATTACGTGTTCGTTTTATCAAACTGACAAATATTTTTATAGAATTAAGATAAACACTTAATTAGGCACAAACTGGCGCGGGGCCCAGTCCCAGTGTGCCTGGCACAGGCCAAGTACAGTCGCACACACTGGCACTGGCCCAGTCGCCATACCAGTCGCAATAAGGGAGTGTGGGACAGAGAAAGGTCCCAGTTCCGGGTCTGGGGATAAGACATCTGTTGCTCCCTCTTTCTGCTCTTCGTTGTTGTTGTTGCCAACGTTATTGCTCATGACATTGTATCGTAGCATGTGCGTATGTGTGTGCGTGTGTGTGTGTGTGTGTGTGTGTGTGTGTGCGTGTGTGTTTGCGTGTTGCCAAATGAGTTTCAGCTGCTCAACGTTATCAGGAACCAAGGGAAACAGAAAACCCGCATGCGAAGCTCGCGCGCTCTCGTTGTCTGTGCGAAGTTCGTTTTGCACATTAATTAGAGACGGATTTACTGTATTTAAGCATATGTATACATACATGTATGCATGCCTGTGTGTGCGAGTATGTCTGTGTGTGTGTGTGTATGCGAACATGAGCCCGCCTAATCGCGTATGTTCTACACACAAACTGCATTAGCAATGCGCAAAACGAACGCGTACAGTCGAAAGCGCACAGCACAAAGAGAGATGGAAAGAGGCAGAGCAAGAGCAAGAGGGAGAGCGAGAGAGTGCCGAAAAGAAAGAGACAGCGAATGAGGAAGAAAGCGCGTGCGAAGGGTGGGAATTGGCAGCAAGTGATGTGAAAGAAAAGTAAGCAACGAAATTAGGAAGAAAAATGTTGCCTACTTTTGTGCGCCGGAATTTTGGAATTCTCGCTTTCGAATAGTTGCTCTGTGAACGCTGTGACAGCTGTTGTTATAGCAAAAGGTCAGCACATTCCCAATGGCCCAGTGCACTGCCAGGGAAGCGGGGAAGCGGGGGGCAGGGGAGTTGCTTAGCTTAGCGCGTGCAGAAAAGGACTTCACTCTGGGGACACTCCGGTCCAGGCCAGGCCAGTCTAGTCCAGTCCAGTGCAGACGAGTCCGCTTCAGTGTGCTCTGCTTTGCTCTGAAATTGATTTCAGCGCAGCCCACGCACATTCTCCAAGTGCACTTTGACATTGATTTTCACTTTCATTTCCCGTTCTCGTTCTCGTTTCAGTTTCTGTTTCAGTTTCAGTTTCTCTCATTTGATTATTTGCTTGGCTTAATTAGAAACGCAATCGGGTTCAGTGTGGGCGCAAATGCAGAGGCGACTGCGAATGCACTGGCTGAGTGCGCTTAAACAGTGCCTGGCTAATTAAAGTTCAGAGGTCAAAACTTGGCTCGCTGTCGGGCGTGAATGATTCGCAATTAAGGCGAACGTGCCGTGGCATATTGCAACTGTAATTCAAAAGCATCCAATTTCACGCTGCACTTGCCATAAATATGTATTAATATAAATCAAAACAGATTTTCCAGGTAAATCGTTATAGCTCAATGTGCCTCGGGTGTCGCATGACACCACCCAGCGCGGGCTGAAAATGCTTTGCCAACAGCTTTTCCGGCTCGCCCTCTGTGATTTTCCATCGATTCTGATTCTCATCCGCCTCCGGCTACGTTTGCCATATCGATAACAATTGCGAACGATTTAATATTGTGAAATTATTGTGCTTCGTAACCTGAGAACGAACGCTGCGGGATGCGGAGCAGGAAGATTGACGGCAGGTTCGCCCATGGATTTTTGAATACCCTGCACTTGTGAGGAATGTCGAGCAAAATGGAAGTACAAAGCAAGAATTTACTTTGAGCAGGCGCTGACTGTGACTCAGACGGGGCAGGGCAGGGCACAGGACAAAGACTCTACAGAGCAGGACAACTCTATAAAGCTGTTATGGCCAAGGGAAAGGCTTGCAAAATTACAAACTTGAAAGTCAAGATATCGATAGATAGAGACTATCGATGCTACTGTGCTTCGCAGAAAGGGTTTCTAGAACATTTTAAGAGTAAATGAATAACGATAAGTTTGAATACATATGAAGCAGGCCAGAAGAAGGTATTTCATTCTGAGACAATAAAAACATAATTTATATAATATAAATAATGTTAATACTGCTCATTTATTTAATTATTCATTTATAATGTGATTTTTCTTTAAGTGATTAAACAAATTAATTGAATTATTGAGTGGAACAAGGCAAAACTTTACAAGTCCCTTTACTTTGAGGTTATGTTCGATTTTATAAACTTTGGGGTGATATTTCAGTTAATATATTATACATATAAAGCAGGCCAGAAGAAGATATCTCAATCTAAAAGTAAACTTAGTTCTGTTCATTTTTTTTAATTATTCATTTAAAATGTGGTTTTTATTTAAGTAAATTATAAATATATACGAATTATTGAGTGAAACAAGTGACCAATCTACTTTCAGTTCGAGGTTATGTTTTATATTCTTTACTTTGGGGTTATGTTTCAGTTTATATATTGTACATATAAAACAGTCCAGAAGAAAAAGAATCTCAATCTTAAAGTAAACTTAGTTCATTTATTTAATTATTCTTTTATAATGTGGCTTTTATTTAAGTAAATAATGCATTTATACGATCTATTGAATGAAACAATTGAAAGCTTGAACTGCATTTGACGAACCTACTTTCACTTTGAGGTTATGTTTTATATTCTTCACTTTGAGGTTATATTTCAGTTGATACTCAAAACTTTCAGGTTATATTTCAGTTTGAGGTTATACGAACTATGACAAAATTCAATCTGTGTGGCCATATGAACATCTAATCCCCAAAGACTTTAAGAGCAAGGCCAATTTTTAATCTGATTAGTATAATTTTTCTAGATGATAGTGAAGATGAAGAAGTTTATCTAATATCTGAATACCTCCTTTTCATTTACATTAAGTATTGTATACTCAACAGTAACCGTCGAATCTGTCAATAGAAGTGCCAACTCAAGCTAACCCTTAAATATTTCAATGATTTCCCTTTCTCAACAGCCACAGAAAGCTGCACAGGGTATCTGTTAGTGTAGCCTGCCTGTCCAAGCCAACCCTCATCACTCGCTGTATTCATTTTCGCACACTGTTGCCGCTTGGACAGCTGTCGGATGAGCGTAAAATTAATGATGGCCAGACAGTGGATTTTTAATTTTAAATGGCTTCAAGTCTGCGGGTCACGCAGGAGACGCAGCAGACACAGGAGACGCCAGAGACGCAAGAGACGCATAAGAGGCGCTGCAGATGACAGCACATGTGGATGGGTTGACACGCGTAAGCAGACTACGTCTGTAGAAGGCAGAAGAACCATAAGTGAAGTGGGTTGTATGGGAGGAGGGGGAGGGGTGGCAAGGGCAGGTCTAGGTGCTGTGTATCCCGCATTGTCGAGCTGCGAGCTGCGACATTGTCGTTGACAGAAAGAGAAAATTTTGAAACTTTTTTATGGCCTGTTAGGCACACACGCAGCTCGAAAACGTGCCACGAACAGGGGGCAGCCTGAAAGTATGCAATCTACACGCCACACATGTGTCTACTTATGTGGCACGCATTAGCATTGTGCCCCGTAACTGTCAGTCACCAGAGTGCTGCACACACTCGCACACGCACGAGCACACGCACGCACGCACGCACGCTGAGAAGAGTACAACGCAGAGTGCAAATCTCATAATTAGAAGCCAGACTTGCCTGCCATTTTGGGACAATTCCCATGTGCATGCAGCGTGCAAGTCAGAGCCGGGTGAAATTGCCCTTTAATCTACGCAAGCCATGAGTGCGGATAATAATGGATGCTGCCACACCTGCCAGCTGCCGATAACAGAAGGTCAAAGCTTAGGTTGCAAAACTCTTCTATTCAGTTTACAAAACAATGCAGTGTTGGATCGTATTCCGTTTCTATATTCACCTAGGGGAAAAAGACAAGAAGGCACCTGAAGCAAATTATTTGCTTTATATATTTAGCGTATATTTTCTTGATCAGCCTCTACAGTCGAGACGATATGGCAATGTTAGTCTTTCTGCTCATATGCGAACTTATATTTGCAAAGTCTGTAAGAGCTAGGGCCAGCAAATGTTTTGGCAATATACATATGATGTTAGTGCATGTACTAAATATAGTGTTGAAAGCCTTTTTGTCTGTATGAACACCTTTACCTTCGAAACTATAAGAGATAGAGTCATCCAATTTGGTGACAATATACTTGTAATAGTAGACACGTAATACATGTATAAATGTCTACCTTTCTGTCTTTATGAACAACTTCAATGTTATAAGAGCTAGTGCCATCAAATTCGGTGACAATATACAATTAATAGTACTGAATGCACTAGATCCATCAAATTTGGTAACAGTACACTTGTAATTATGCAAACGTACTAACATATGTATATGTATAAATTCCTAGGTTCCAGTTTGTATGAATATCTTAAACTTCAATAAAATAAGAGCTAGAACCATTTAATTTGCAGAAAACATACATATAATAGAATCGCATGCACTAGAAAAGTGTTGCTTGCCCTGATGTCTGTATGAACATCTTAAACTTCAAAACTAAAAGAGCTAAAGCCAACAAATTTGGTGACAATTTACTTGCAATAATACAAACCTACTATATGTATAAATTTTTACATTCCTGTCTGTATGAACACCTTTAACTTCGAAAAAATAAGAGCCAGAGCTATCAAATTTAATGATAATATACAATTAATAGTGCCGCACTCACTAAATATAGTATTGCCTGTCTAGCTGTCTGTATGAACACCTTTAACTTCGAAACTATAAGAGATAGAGTCATCAAATTTGGTGATATGATTTATAGTACCGGTCGCACTAAATATACTCGTAGTTAGCCTGCTCTAATGTCTGTATGAATACCTTTAACTTCAATTATATAAAAGTTTGAGTCATTAATATATAAAGTTACTTGCCTTAATGTCTGTATAAACACCTTTATCTCTAATAATATAACAGCTTACGCCAACAAATTTGCTGACAATATACATGTTATAGTAGCCTATGCACTAGATATAGTATTGCCTGTCTTACTTTCTGTATGAACACCTTTAACATGCAAACTACAAGAGCTTTAGCTAACAAATTTGCTGACAATATACGTATAATACAAGGGCACGTACTTTTTGCATAAACCTCTGTCTTCCTCTCTATATAAACCCCTATAACTTCAGTACATTAACACCCACGTTCCGTCCTCATAGCTCACAAAACTCTCATTGCAAGTGTAATATAAATTAAAACCAGCGACTGACTGCATTTCTTATGTTTGTTATGCCATTCCAACGTGCTTATGGCTTACTTACTGTGATTTATTCCATTTCTCTCATGTTTAAGCACCTCTCTTCCATTAAGAAAGTCTGTCTAATTGAAAAATGCTGTGCCCGCCCTCCCTGAAATCACATTACCATGCCTACACAAGGACTAAGCCCTTTGAAGCGTCGTTTGCCACACTTTGCTGGCTGCTGCTGCACTTATTTGCAGATGCACTCGCTGTGCACGCATGCAGCGGCAACGCTGTCAACGGCCGAGGGGCAGATATTGGTTGCGTGTGTCGCCCAGTGACGGGCACACAAAGAGATGTCAATGCCTTCAAGCACATTCACGTGTCACACGTGTTCGCGTGTGTGTGTGTGAGTGTGTCTAGTGGTCGTCTGTCCGTGTGTGTGCGAGTGTGTGACGAGCTTGTTTGCAAATACCCAAAGCCTTTGTTTTCTATAATTGAGATAGAGTACCCCCTGCTGGGATCAACTGCAGCTGCGTTGCCGGCGCTGTCTACAAGTTGAGGGGCGGGATACCCCATGCGGGTGTGTGCGTGATTGCCTCTGTGTGTGTATGCGTGTGTGTGTGGGTGTGTTGAAAACATAAACAAACGCCCACATGCACTGTCTGCTCGTATTTACGGCCATTTATGCTGCCAATTGGCTTTTTCATTCATAAAAGTTTTACGCGCTCTCTCGGATTTGTACGTATATTACACGTATTTATGAGAAGCATCATTCAAAGGAAGAAGAAGAAGATGATGAAGAAGCTGCAGCTGCAGATGCTTCAGTCAAGGTTCCAGTCACAGCATCTGGCTGAGCAGTTAAGCCGTTTTATTGGCTTCATTGCGAGTGTAAATGGCACAAATGCTCTACACTGGTGGCCCAACAAAGTGAACGGTTGCCAATGGCAGCGCAGCCTGCACAATATGACGAGAATGACTGTTAAGCTGAGTCTTAACGCAAACACACACACAGACAGAGACACACCCACGCACAGAGCATGCAATTTGAAAGCTTCTCAAATGACCGCTTATGCTTAGCGCTGTCCATTGTTGTTGTTGTTTTAGCAGGGCTTTGTTGCCTGGCTGCAGCAATCATTGAAAGCGTTGCCTACTTTCCTGCGCCGCCCGCCCTCCGGCAACTGCAATCACGGCAAAGCGTTGCCTACTTCCCAGCGACGGCTTAAATGCAAACGATAATACTCTGTGAGTGCCAAACTGCACTTGAGAGATTGAAAGTTGGCTCTGTCTATATATATATATAAATATATATGAATGTACATTGTATTTATAGCTTGTAATCGGCTTAGGCTGCTGGCTTGACTGCTAATTGCAGTGCGCCAGCAATATATTTATTAATAGCTGCAAATCCGAGCTTACACTCTCGACACACTTCGTTACGCGTTGCAAAGAGATGCTACTACTCAGCAGAATATTTGAACAGGCAGCCGAAAAGGCGAGCCAAGCGTACAAATCCCTAATGAGGGAAACGATAAGAGATAAGGACCCAAGCCAAGACCCCAAGCAGCCCCGTTGATGTGAAATGCAGTCGAGCATGGCGACTTAGCATAACATATACCTTATACCTTCTGCTTTATACCTTATACCCTTTCCCTTATGCCTTATGCCTTATAATGCTTATCATATATGAAAGTTATTATATATGCAGGTACAGTTACTTAAGTGCTATGCAAGAGACTGTGAATGCGCTGAATAGGGTGAATATGTTGCGATTTGAGTATGTTTCCATTGAGTATGTGTCGATTGACTTAGTTTCGATTTCTTACAGTACAGTACAGCAAAGTACCTACATAAGTATTTGTATATGTGCTTGGTATGAGTTTGTGAATACTGTGAATATGTTGAATATGAATACGATTAAGTACCTGCAGTTGTTTGCGCCATTTTGTCTGGCCCAAAGCTGTGAAGCTTTCAATGTTTTCACACGCGCGCGTAAAATGTGCGAGTAAATATGCTTCGCTGACTGTGTTTCTATTGCTGTCTCTGTGTGTGTGTGCGTGTCTGTGTGTATTGGTGTGTGTATGTATACAGCGTATATACTTTATAATCTGTCTGATATTGTTACCGTCGCTGCTGCGTTGTTGTTGTTTTGCTTAACGTTTCAGGTTTGGTGTTTGCGGCTAGCCGTTTATTTCCGCCACACAACGGTGCGTATAAGTAATTTTCGTAATGTAGCGCTATGTTTACAATACGCACAAGAAAAAAAATTACAACAAAAAGGCCTGGCAAGTCCTTGCTTTCACTTTCACTGCGCTGACTGTGGCTGTGGGTGTGGGTCTGCTGCTGGTTGTGGCTCTGGCTCTGTTTGTGTCTCTGGTTGTGGCTCTGGCTCTGTTTCTGGGCTTATTTACAAGTTGCTGCCTGGCTGCGCTTTATAAATAATTTGTCATGTTGCCGCTGGGGAGCAACGATCGCTGTCGACGCCGTTCTGCTTGCTGCTGCTGCTGCTGCTGCTGCTAGCCTTGCTATTGTGATTGCTGTCGCTGTTGCTGTACTGACTATTGCCAGGGCAAGTGACGATAACTATTGCCAGCTCCACAGAGTGTTGCTAGTTGCTTGTGTGTGTCTGCGTGTGTGTGTGTTTATGCGTGTGTGCGTGTCTGCGTTTATGTTTTGGATTTGTGTACTTGTTGTTTTTTTTTTGTTTTGGGAAAGCCAAGCTCGGGCGCGTTACGTGCGCACGCGAGCAACTCAAAATGAAAACTGAAAGCAGCCAACGAAGTCCACAAGCGACGAAGCTGTTGCTGCTGCTGCTGCCACAGTCGCTGCTGCCGCTGTCGCTGCTGCTGCTGCTGCCGCTGCTGCTGCTGTCGTTGCTGCCCCAGTGCCCCACTGCCCCGTCAGCCCTTGCTGTGCCTTCTGTTACTTTCAGCGCTTTTCAGAAGCTTTTCGCTAGCGCGCGCTATGCGCGCTGCCCTTTGGCCATTGCTGTCTCGCTTCCACGCCTTTTGTGTATATATCCCTGTGTGAGTGTGTGTGTGTGTGTGTGTGTTAGTCATGCTGACGTCGAAGTATAAGCTATAAGGAAAATCTTGCCACAAGCAACAGGGCAACTACCCGGCTCCGACTCCGGTTACGGCAGCGCTCCAATCGCTGCCTGCCCCAAATTCGGCAGCTGCTGTTGCTGCTTCTGCCTCAGAATTGTGAGTTTGCGCTCTGACGTTAGCGCCCACCCCCAGCCAAGCGTCTTAATGCCCTACTCCAGCTGCCGCTACACGTCTCTGGCGTCGCTCCCTCTCTTCCTTTCTCTGTCTCTGTCCCCGGATGCCTTAACCTGAACACATTTGGAATTCGTGTGTACCAAAAATATTGAATTAAAGCTCTGACGTCTGGCCCCCTATTCCCCTAGAACTCCAGGCACACACACACGCACACAAAAAAAACAGAGAGAGGATGAGACAGAGACAGAGAAAGAGATAGAGCGTGTGGGAGTGTGAGAAGCTACCATCCCCGAACGCCGTCGGGAAAACTATCTACAGTGTCCAGTTGCACACCTGCTGTCAGATGCCCAGCTGGGGTTCTTGGTAAAACCAACGCTGCTAGTTTTGTAAGAGTGCGCCAGCTGCAAGACTAATGAATACCCTGCACACTACAGCAATACATTAAGGAGTAGTTACAATATTCACTGACTATGCAAATCCTTAATATTTCTTTACTTCTTTTCAAGTTTAATCGAAGTAAAAAAATTATTACTCTCTACTCTCAACTATTTATGTCAAAAATTCAATAATTAATTACTCTTAACTGTTATACTTTTATACGTTAACTGTTCTATCAAAAAATGTATTTCTTTTCTTTATAATTTCACATTTCCAGAGATATATTGAATAATTGCCAGGAATATCTATGAAGTTTATTGATTTTCTTTTCTTTCATCAAACTAAAATTAGTTCTCTTTACTTTCAACTGTTTATGTTATAAATCTAATAATAATTTATTCTTAACTGTTCTACTGTTATACGTTAACTGTTCTACCAACAAACTGTAGCTCTGCTCTTTTGATTTCTTCACATTATTAGAGATATAGAGAATGATTGCCAGGCATATCTATGAAGTTTATTTATTTTCTTTTCAAGTTTCATCAAACTAAATTTATTTCTCTTTACTCTCAACTATTTATGTTATAAATTTAATAGTTAATTTCTCCAAACTGTTATACTGTTATACATTGACTATTCTGCCAACAAAAGGTATTTCTTTTCTTTATAACTTAACACTATATGAGGAATAGAAAATACTTCCCAGGAATATCTATAAAGCTTATTGATTTTCTTCGACTCCCAAGCCTGCATATACCCTCGCATGTGTAGTGCGCAAATACAGGGTATGCACATTGCAAACAGTGGACTGACAGCGAGTCAGATGCAACTAGATCTGAGTGAAATTCCAGGAATTTCTCTGTGCCAGAGAGTGTGAAGCGACAGGGATCAAATCGCTTCTGGCCATTTTACTTACCCATTAGCGCTTACTCTTATGCTCTGAGTACTTAATTAGCTACATATATATAGTATATCTTGTATATATATATACACATATTTTATTATATAGTTGTCGACTCACTCCGTTTATAATTAACACATTTTCTTATTATTTCTTCTTCTTTTTTTGCATTTTTCTCTGGTGTTTGTAAACAATTTTGCATATTTCACATTTATTTTTATAAGTTATATGGTATATGTATGTATTTGTGTGAGTGTGTGTGTGTGTATATAATCTATGCAACTACTTTATGTATGCGTAACTCGCCTTAAAAACCCATAACATGTTTAGCGACGCCGCAAAGTATGCAACGTAAACCGCGCAACAGCCGCCAATAATATCGATACTTTTCTCTATATGTGTGTGTGTGTGTGAAACTACTGTACGAGTTCAGAGTTCAAAATGTGGCATAACGTATCAAAAGGGTACTCAAATTTCCCCGCACAACTTCAACCCTGACTCTACATATAATATATTATATATATGGTATATATGGTATATATCGTTAATGTGCACGCACTCGTGTATATAATTGTTTTATCTAGGTATATCGGCTCATCGCCGTTGTATATATATGGTATATAATTTCCTTAGCGCTTACAAAAATATTCATATTCAAAGAAGCAACAAGAAATCACATTAATTTTTTTTTTCCATTTTGTTTTCTATTTTTTTTTTTTTTTTTTTTTTTGGGGTATTTTGTTCGTTTTGTTGGGGTGTTTTTTTATTTGTTTTCTATACACAAAAAGCGTGCTACTCGCAGTTATTTGTTATTTGCTTATCCTTTCGATAATTTATTTATTAATATATGCATGTATTGTAGTAGGTGTGTGTGTGTGTGAGTGTGAGTGTGAGTGTGTGTGTGTGTGTGTGTGCATACACTTTGGTGTAGACAACAAACCTTTAGCCCAGTGGAGGGAGTTAGAAAAAACAAAAAATAATAATGCCTATTAAAAAAATCAACAAGTGTACTTTAGTCGCAAGCTGCACGACTAAGCGATACCCTGTACCAACTGCATTGACTCACTGGGATAATTCTCATCATCAATCAACTCTTACTCAATTACGGACGGTAAATTCCAAGGGGAGTGCAGCATGGCTGGCTAGTACAGGGTATACAAATTGCCTGAGAGAGTGTATTTCCAGCGATATCGGCGGAAAGAGTTTTTCGATTTGTTGTTTACTGCTTATGTTATCGTTCATCGTTTATCGATTATGCAACAATACAAATACACATGCAAATATATAGTTGGATATACTTTATATGTATGTATGATTATAGTTATCTTTACTTGATATATACATACACATATTGTAATATATACGATAGGTATATCGATCGAACCGTACTCATTAAATACTAGCAAACAACATTTTCTTGTCTTGAAACATTTTCTACAATTGGCCTGATCAATATCTGAGGAGGATCCCTGAATTAGAGTTCACATTGCATATGCTTGCAGGATATTCAACTGAAATAGCGGACAAATTGGAATAGGAACCCCTTTATGCGGACAGTAACTTATATTGCAGAAAGTAAGAAGAAACTTTTGTAATCATCAGATTATATATTATCAGCATAGGGTATATCTTTATATGTTATATCTACTGCAAGTACATGATATCTTCGGCTCAGCCAAAGCAAACATTTTTCTCTCTCTCTCTCATGGTTTCTTGAATGCTTCTTCACAAACAATTGCAATACTTAGTACATGTTTTGCTTATTTACTATATGCGAGTATGTATTGTATATATTTATGTGTGTATGTGTGTGTGTGTGTTCATAACATAGCATTAACAATTGTGGGAACAGCTGCTGTTCTCCCGTAAAACCCGCACAGCATTGCAGTTGGTGCAAACGTATGTATATATATATAGTATCTATGTGTATATATGCATATTATCTGTATACATATGTATGTATATATGCCGATATATATGTATATGTATGTATATAATATTGTACAATATTCTCTCAATATTCTTCTGCACATACAAAACGTATAAATGTCATGGAACTTCCTCTAAATAGGTATGTATCATATTGTATATATATAGATATATATGTATATATATTTGTATATAAGTATGCGTGTATAAATATTATCGATAATAACTTTGTTTCTTCGATTCCTCGTTTTCGTGTGTGTCTTTCTTTGTTTTTAGTGTGAGTTTTCTTTTCAGGTCACTACATTTCTTTGCGGCTTAGTTTCGTTTTGCATTTGTCTTTGACTTAACAGTGTCTTATCGCTTATCGCATATATTGTTAATCGTTAATCGGTAATCGTTTTATTTTCAACTTGCTTTTTTACTTTTTTTTGGTTTATTGTTAACAAAGTTGAGGCGCCTTTAAAAAATTCCCAGCCGGTTGTCCAAATTGCAAATTGGCCCGTCGAGTGGGCGAAACTAATCGAATCGGTCGATGCGTGAACCGATAACTGCTTATCGATAACTAACTAACAAACAACAACTGTGCCCCGTGCTGGAGCCACTAACGGTGCTTTGCGCTTACATTCAATACATTGAAGACATTTAAGACATTCTACATGGCTCTAGAACTATCGGTGGTACTATCGGATGAGTGAAAATCATAATACTATTTCAAAATAGGAAACCTTTCATTCGATACTTTCTGGTACAATGTAAGTATACAAAAATATTTGTTGTTGTGTCTCCCGATCATTACTATCGACATTACTATCGATATTTTTGCACTTCTTCTGAATGACAAGCGATAGTACTATCGTAGAATTAATGAAAAGTTAATCGATCGTTGCACTAGCATTAAGTGTGCATATTAATAATGGTTGCCTGCAATCCAAACCATACGATAGTTCTTTCGATAGTTCGAGCAACACTAGCTAGCTAAGCATAATGTATATACGATATATGTGGTGCACTCTCTACTACAACTCCAATACTGATTAGGAAGTACGCCTGCTAAGTATTCATTTTGAATCGATAACTTATTATCGATAGCTACGCACACAGATGCACAGATATCGGGTTCCCATTTGAAGATCGATGAACTTATTTCTTCTGGATTATTGTCTGCAATTGCAGCACGAGACTGCGCGATAGTTGCAGCATCGACGGCACATTATGTCGCTCGGCCATTTCTAAAGAGATAGACAGGAATCAGATCAGATCGAACAAGAATATATATAAATATATATTAGACTGTCTGCTCACCATTGAAGAACCTGATGATGTCCGTAAAGTCCATGCTGTTCGATAGTATTATGTCTCGATAGGTTTCGAGCAGTGCCACCGCCAGGAAGAGCGAGAAACTATCGGTGGCCATGTACTTGGCCGTCCAGATGGTCTCCCACACGGTGAAGACATCGTTGTAAAGCAGCTCGCGCTTATAGTCGAGCAGGAACCAGCGGTAGCAGAAGTAGAAGTGCATGTAGTCCCCCTTCTGCTCCATCAGCTCGTACATCTCCGAGTCGAGTATGTGGATGAGCGAGCTGCGAGAGAGAGAGAAAGAGAGGAAGAGGTAGAGAGAGGTCAGTTGAAGTGTTTGAAGAGCAGAGAGCTTCACTTCACCCACCGTATGTTGGCGAAGTGCAGGTCCATGAGTCCGCTGTTGGGGAAGTTGTCGATCATGCGCTCCATGAAGTGTTTGAAGCAGCTGAAGGTGAGCGCCTCGTCGTCGAGGATCACCAGCAGCGGGGCGAGCAGATCGCACATGCCCTGCATGTAGCCAGGCTCCTGATGCTCCCACACATACGTGGTGATCACGTTGCGCAGCTTGTCCAGGTTGTTCTCATTGGTGAAGTACGCATAGTTTCTATCGCAGCGCAGCACATCCTTCTCGATGCGTTCCAGATTGGCGGTAAACTTCTCCAACGTGCCCTCGGAGTGCAGCTGGCCATTGGAGCTGGCCGGCGAGACGCAGTTGGACTTGGGCTCCTGCAGTGCATCGAGAGCAACGGCGATGGCCTCATCATCGTTCACTGAGGACGCTCTACGTGAGGTCAACTCCTCGGAGAACTCATCGTCGTCGGCCTGCATGATATCTTCAAGGGATGCGGCCTCAATGATGATGGGATGCTGCTCATCCAGACGCACATCGTCGGCGCTGTGGAACTTGCTCAACTGACCGCCGGCATAAAGCTCGCCCTCTTCTTCGGCATCCCGTTCCTTCTCGTCCAGAGCTTTGGCATCTGCAAGGTCGGCAAACTCATTGCCCACTGTCTCGTAGCTCGAGGTGGAGGGGGAACTCTTAATGCTCAGCATGAGCACGTTGCCGCTGCCGTCCATGGCGAGTCCTAGTTCAGCCTCAGCCTCAGCTTCAGCCTCGGAGTCGGCAAAGCAATTCTCCTGCAGACGCAGCGGTTCCATGTCATCGATATGCTGGAACTCCAGCAGCACTTGCTTCCTCTCTGCCTGCAGCTCATCCTCTTCCAGCGGCTCGGGCCTGAACTCCTCTGGCACATGCACTTGCACGGA
The DNA here is from genome assembly GCA_018151435.1 of Zaprionus africanus. NCBI lineage: Eukaryota > Metazoa > Arthropoda > Insecta > Diptera > Drosophilidae > Zaprionus > Zaprionus africanus. The sequence goes on from JAECXB010000096.1 coordinate 4,177,951, forward strand.
GACCTCACGGAACTCCTCTGGCTCGGAGATGTCCGAGAAATCGTTGTCATCGAACACATCGTTATCTCCTTCCAGATCAGGTTCATCCAAATCCTCCAGCTGCGCGCTGCCGTTGGGCAACAGCACGTGTCCATTGCCGCTGAACACATTCGCATTGGCATCCAGGAAGGCCTGCTCGGCACTCAGCTTGGCCATTGCCCTGGCCGTGCGCTCCTTCTCGCGCTGCCGCACCATCGCCTCCGCGGCCAGCCACTCCCCCATTGTGGTCTCATAGTAACGCTTGCAAGTGTCGTCCAGCTGTTTGCGCTCCTCGGGCGTGGAGTTGAACGCATAGTGCCCCAGCAGATATGGCCAGACCTCCTTGCGTATCTTGTGCTCGACGCCGCCATAGTAGACCAGGCGATAGACCTCCATCTTGGCCCTGACGCGTCCCTGGTAATCGTGCATGCCCTCCCAAATCTTGCGCGTCAAGCCCTGGTCATCCAGATGCTCTGCAAGGCAAGGCACGAGTAAGAACAAGAGCAACAGTCGAGCAACACGCGACAATGGGATACCCTTCGACTTTTTTTTAAACGTAAAGAGTTTGCTGGTCTGTATACAAAATCTAGCGAACAAGGTTTTTGTTTAATAACGTCTGTGTTTCTTGTCCGATCGGATTGAAATTTTGACGTTATGTTGGTATTATAATTAGCTAAGTATGGTCTTACTGAGAATGTTGTGTCTTTTATATGTTGCTCACGAATCAGCTTAAACTATTAAATTACTGATTTTCGGGGGCGGGGGGCGTGGCACCCAACATTTGAAATAAGCTTCATCTGCGCCGGATAAACAGAAACCTTCATGCCAAATTTGGTGTCTCTAGCTTTTATAATAGCTGAGATCTGTGTGTTCATCTGCACATCCGGACATCCGGACAGACAGACAGACATGGCTTAATCGACTCGGCTAGTGATGCTGAGCAAGAATATATATACTTATATGTTGCTCACAAATCAGCTTAAAAGATTAAATTATTGATTTGTGGGGGCGGTGGGCGTGGCACCCAACATTTAAAATAAACTTCATCTGCGCCGGATAAACAGAAACCTTCATGCCAAATTTGGAGTCTCTAGCTTTTATAATAGCTGAGATCTGTGTGTTTATCTGCACATCCGGACATCCGGACAGACAGACAGACATGGCTTAATCGACTCGGCTAGTGATCCTGAGCAAGAATATATATACTTTGTGGGCTCTGCCACGCCTCCTTCTGCCTGTTACATACATTCCTACAAAGTTAGTATACCCTTTTTTGTCCATTTTCAAAGGTCGAAGGGTATAAAAAGAGAGAGGGAGATGAGTGTACTTACGTGCCAGATGAATGCGTCTGTTGACCATGCCCGTGAGGTGCGTGCGCACCGTGGAGAGATGGCGACAGTAGGCCAGCCAGCCGTAGAAGGCGCGCGAGATGATCTGGCGCCGCATTGTGGAGCAGACCAGCTCAATGCTGGCTGTCTGATTGGCCTGGATCAATGGTGGTTCCGGATGGGAACTGGTCACCTGATCTATGGACAGGCTCTTGCTGGAGTTGTCGCTGCTGCCGTTGGTGGAGCAGCTAGCCAGATGCTTGCGACGCGGACTAGCGCGTCCCACATCCAGTATGGGGTGCTTGGCCACTGCATGGGCATGAGTGAGAGGGGGAGACAGAGAGAGAGAAAGAGAGAGAGAGGGAGTTGGCAAGCATAAGCTAAAGGACCATGTGTTCCTAGCTGCTACTTACGGAACTCCTCGTGCTGGCACTTGCTGACCACACGAAAGACATAATCAATAGGCGTCTCGTCGGCGGAGGCTTCCATCACGGAGGGCAGCATGTGCCGGCGCACACCCTTGGGCCAGGGAAAAAGTCTGCCGATGCCGCGATTCGACCAAAGCGGCGGATCGAGTTGTCCGTGCGGCAACAGGCCCGTCTCCAGGCAGCTGAGGAACGCCTGCAAATGCCCGCCCTCGGGAAAGTTAATGGGCGGACGCTGTACGCCATCTTGACCCACAAGGATGATGGTGCCACCCGTGTCGCAGCCACGATTCTGATGGCAATGCACATAGACAATCTCGTCCACATTGATATTGAGAGCATAGCTCCAGTAGTAGCTGGTCTTGTCCGTGCCATCGGCATCGTGGTAGCCATTCATCAATTGATTCGGCGTCCACTTGATGGTCAGCGACTGCACACTCTGATGCAGACTGAGGTAGCCCGGCATGGGCTCGGCCACATCTTTGGGCAGCACCAGCACATTGTTCTTGCCGTAGAGCAGTGTGGTGCGTGAGTTCTGATGCAATGACTCCACATAGTCCGTGGAGCAGGCCTTGTAGCTGCCGCTGCTCGTGTCCTCCGAGCTGGCGTGCAGGTTCCGCTTGAAGTTGATCACGGGTCGGTGGCAGGTGGGCGGCGTGCGATTGCCCGAGCTGATGCGATGACGTTGCACCTGCAAAAAGACAGTGGAGGATGCAGAGAGAGAGAGAGTGGGAGTGGGAGTGGGAGTGTCTTACCAGTTCGTCGGCCCGCGGATCGGACCAGTAATGATTGGCAGTCTTGGCGCGCGTGAACTCCAGCGCACAGGGACCCACCAGCAGCGAGCTGAGTATGGAGCCATAATCCGGATCGGCCACCAGCGCCTCGCGATCGTAATAGTTCTGCGCATTGCTCACCAGATGCTCGATGATCTTGGCCAATCGCTTCTCGTAAAGTGCCAGGCGTATCCAGAGATATTTGCCCATTGCCGATGCGCTGCCATTGGCGCTGATGTTCGGCACCACCGTGTTGATGGTGTTCACCGAGCTGCTGCTGCCGCTGCCCTTGCTGAGTAGCTTCGGTTTGATGATGCTGTCACTGGACGACGACGAACGTTTGCCACTGCCAGCTGGTGTCTCCTGTGACAGTTCCAGCTCCAGCAGACGTCGCGTCACATAGTCCGCCTCGGGGCAGATCTTTGCTATCTTCTGTATCAGCGCGGTCGTGGACGAGGTCTTGAACAGGCCCAGGGCACGACGACGCAGGCCGTGACTGAGGCAGGCCTCGACAGCGCCGCAGAGCGAGGTCACCGAGCTGCTCTCCTCGTGCACATACTTCTTGGTGACCGCCTCCTCCATCAGTTGCTTCACCTCCTTCTTAACGTTCGCAATCAGGCGTTCCTTCAGCTCGATGTCTGTGGGGGTGTAAACAACGTGCGGCATGTTAAATTAATGTGGAACCAGACCGAAAATTGCCATTAAATCTCAACCCCTTTTTGGCTCCCCTGCTGCCCTCCTCCCTGCCTGCCTGCCTGCATATGATAATGACTAACATGACCCAATCGCCAGTCCCTGCTAGCTGCCAAACCAATACCCAACCCCGAGTTCCGCCCTTGGTCAAGCTTGATTGATGGCACAGTCAACGCACTTATCTCGCCTCGCCTCGCTCCTCTCCCGCTCTCTTTCTGGCCGGGATTGCGTTTGTTCGACCTCAATCATTTTGTCCTCGCACACAAAAGCATATGTAAATATACATATACATATATATATATGCTTGCGTGTGTGTGTAGTCAGAAATATGCTAATAGGATACGAAAAAAGGCTGAACCTAGCCCAAAAGGCGCGCTTCTAATTAGAATGGAAATTGGATGGACAGGATTTCAGATAGCGTCTACGTGACATGGCAGCCCAATGGAGCTCATCTTCGATTTATGCGCAACACTTAACACACACACACACACACACACGCATACACATACATAACATATATTTAGGCACACTAACTACGCGCCCCTTGAGTGAATTCGACTGAGAAACTTAAGCATGCTCTATGGAGCTCTCTTCACTGAGCTGAGTCATGGGATTCTTGTGGGGTTAACCTCTTTAGCCACATATCGTAAATAGCTATGCCAAGAGAACTATTGACTATATCGAGGGTTTCTACGGGATTTATTCAGCCTTATTCAACACTGTTTCAAACAACTTAATATGAAAATGCGTTCATGAATTTTAGCAGTATTTACTTAATCTATTGATTAACTATGTTTCAAATGTTCTACGATTGCTTAGGAAAGTTTATATATATGTAGTTCATAGTACTTAAATGTTAGTTCCCCTTCCATTGTACCATCTATTTACTCGACAATATTTATTTCAACCTTTATAGTTAAAATATTAGTTCATCTTTGTTAAAAACGATTCAAATTTCTTTATTTATTTCAGATTTCGATTTTCAAGGAGAAAAGCTTCCCTTATGTAAAGATAACAATGATAAGAAGTCCATTGTACAACACTGCTTTCACTTGAGATTGAACATAGAAATATGAAACAAGGAATTCTTGATGCGACTCATTTTTTGGTTATTCTCATTTTGTCATCATGTTTGCAAAAAACAGTGTTGGGAACTGTGTTGCAAATGCAAATATTTGAAAAGGAATAGAACAGTTTTATATTGAAACGAAAGAAAGAACAATAAAATGTTCTTCACATATGTATTAAAACCAAGACAATTAATTAAAATATAAATTCTGATCAAGATTGCATAATACGAGTAATAATTTCGATTACTTTATCCAAGAGTGTTGTAAGCTTTTTATAACAAACTAAAATAATCCAACATTATCAAAGAGAGCTGTGAAATATAGGATATTCGGAATGGACTAACTAAGACATCTCTTCATTTATAGGTTCCTTAGTCCGATTTCAAGCCTAAACAGTGTTGTAAACTATTGAACTCACTATTGAACTCACTATTGAACTCACTTAATACTATCGTAGTCTTTGCTAACAAATAATTGGACTACTTTTAAGTTGGAAGATAGTGAAGAAAATTTTTATTTATATTTCATTTTTTAATCTGAAATCAAAATAGTGTTGTACCACGTACTTTTTAACATAGTTCTCTTTAATTACAAACTGTTTGCAATCGAAATGAAAGTGGATTGGCAAAATGAAGGCATCGAAGAATGAAAAACTATAAAATCCTCTTAATTTATACTTATTTTTGTGAATATCAAGTCTGCACAGTGTTGTTAACTGCACAACATACTTGTTATCATCGTTATCTTTACTAATAAACTATATCCAATCCAATACGAAATCAAAGTGGAGTAGAAAATTAAAGATATCTAGGAATGAATAACTTTTTCAAGTCTCATAACTTATATTTCTTATTTCAATTTCAAATTCACGCAGTGTTGTAAACTGTGTGGTACAATGAACCTCTAACTTGTATCATTGTTAACTTTATTAACAAACTATTTTAGCAAAGAGAACTGGGAAATTGAAGATCTTCAGCATCAACTTGAGGGATCCTCTCATTTAAGATGTCTTATTAGAACCTTAAGTCTGCACAGTGTTGGAAACTGTTAAAATCATAATCTCAAATACAAATACGTTGCGACTATCGTTCTCCACTCCACATAGAGTACGATAGCATATACGGTTTGCATTTGTTCTGCGCATATGCTTAAATAAACATGGAATTTCTGCGAAACACTATTCAGGCACACCCACTCCCCCCCCTCCCACTTTGCTATGCAATCTAATTTATTCCAATTTTATTTACGCTTCTTATCAATACGGGGGGATAAACAAGCAGGGGGGGAGAAGGGGAAAAGGTGGCCTGTATTAGCATTTATATTGCGCTAGGAGCGATAGAAGATTAAGTCCATTTAATATTGCCAGTTTAAAGCCATTCGAGCAAGGCATAAAACAGTTCAATTAACGGCAATCCAAGACGCAAACACTCGGCAGAGAGCGATGGGCGTAACCTTGACTCGCCGTGCCTACCCCTGCTCTGTATTACTTAGCAAAGAAAAAGAAGAAAAAAGGAAGAAAAAGGAAGAAAATGAAGCAAAATAAAAGCTTTCCTGAATCGTAAACTAGACACAACGTGTGTACCTAGCGTGGGCCCAGTGCATTAGTGTGCGTGTGTGTGTGCGTGTGTGTTGGGGTAGCTGGCCGGATTGCGGATGCCCACAGCGGGTGTGCGTGTGTGTGTGCGTGTGTGCGTGCTACACCTGCGACGCACACACTCTTGACCCTGAACAACATAAAACAGCTGATGACAGGCAGACGCGTGCACGGGCGCATGCGAGTGCGAACGAGATGGCAATAGCACGGGAGGGCAAGACAAAGCTTTGGCCTAGGCGTGCGACAGAGACAGCTCTAGGGCACGCCAGAGTGTTATGCCCCCGCCTCCTGCCTGTCAATGCGCCATATTGTAAATGGAAGCTGGACCCAAACATATGTTTGCCAACCCGTGTGAGAGAGGGTGAGTGTGAGTGTGTGTGCGTGTGTGTGTGTGTGAGTGTGTGTGAGTGTGTGTGTGCGTGTGAGTGTGCGTGAGTGTGTGAGTGTGTATGTATGCGGTGTAGCTTGGCCACAACGACACAAATGCGAATGCGAGTGCGAATGCGAGTGCGCTTCAGATTACAGAAATTGGCAGCCAATTTGATAAATATCGAATGCAACGCGTGGGTAGCGAGGCAGCCACGGCAGGTGTGTGTGCTTTAAATAACGTATACGCACTGTATGCGGCAAGGGAGGCAAGGGAGGGAGTGTGTGTGTGGCAGCTCAAATGCAATTAGCGAGCCAGGGAAGCTGTCATTAAAAACCGATATTTGCTTAATTAGCCTGACAAAGGCAGCAGGATATGCGCCAAGCAGACAAACCAGACGTGGGGGCATGCAGGGGCTGCCTCTGGCATGCCTTGTACGGTCGTGTGTTTGTGTGTGCGGTCGAGCGTGGGAATGATGAATGCAAATTTGCTGTTCGACCCTGAACTTTTGCATTTTGCACAGGTGCGCAACAAGCTGTGTACAGCGCTGCGTATACGTAATTTAATTGCCACCAACAGTCTTCCTAACCAATACAAAGCTCAACCGCAAACGCAAACAGCAGCAGCAACATTCTCGTTAAAATGCAAACACATAAATAATCGATGACAATTAGTGGCATTTAATGCATCGCCAATGGCATCGCCATCGATATCAGCAGGACTGCAAGGACTCCAAGGACAAGCTCGACAGTAAGCAAAGTAGAGCTGTGTGAACAGAACAAAGAGAGAGGGGGAGGGGGGCAGAGGTTAGGGCAATTATATTCGCATTACGCTGTGCTTAAGCCCTCAAGTCGCCCAATCGACATGTCAATCAATCTTTATCGAGCTCAAATCGCTTCAAGTGGTTAACTAATTGGCAGAGAAGTCGAAGAGTCAAGGTAGAATATTAAAAGTATATAGATAGATAGAATTCACATCACAAACTTCTTCAATTGATGTTAGTTACTTTCTTTGATCTAAATTTAAAATATTTCTTTCACTTCCTTTTGCTCTTGATTCTTTGCCAAGTAAAGTTTCTAATTAAATTGCCAGATAAGCTTAAAGTTCTTAGTTCCGAGTTCTTAGAACATTCTTAGCTTCCCACCCACATTTGGACGAATTTCCTCAAATAAAACTTAAGCAAACTTCAAAGATCATCAAAGATATCAAGTTTGGCGCATTATTAGTCAAGGTAGAATATTTATAGTATATAGATTAAAGATATTAGATTCACATCACAAACTTGTCTTGTGTTAGTTACTTTATTCAATAGAAATTTAGAATATTCCTTTCACTTCCTTTCGCTCTTGATTCATTGCCAGGAAAACTTTCTAATTAAATTGCCAGATAAGCTTAAAGTTCTTAGTTCCGAGTTCTTAGAACATTCTTAGCTTCCATCCCACTTTCGTTTCAATTTCCTTTAATAAAACTTAAGCAAACTTCAAAGATCACCAAAGATATCAAGTTTGGCGCATTATACTCATTATCTCGGCGATACAAGTATGTTTTAACTTCGATAAAAAGTTTATTCAATAACTTAAATGCAGCCTCAAGACATTCTATTCGCTCATCATGCTTCATTAGGCCCAACCACGCGCAGTTCCTTTGAGTAACAACTAATCAAAGACTTTTTCTCCCTTCTTCCCTGTTTTGCCAAGTTGAGTCATTAATTCGTTGCCAAGTTGCGATAACAAATCAATTTCGCACAGTTACCTGAGGCAGTGCCAGGCATTAAGACTCTTATATATGTACATATGTATACGTATATACACAATAATCCGCAATAATGATAAAGTTTTCAAAGAAATTGCGAATGCTTCACGTGGCGGCCCTAAAAAGTATGCTACATAAAAAGTTGCCGGTATTATGGCGGTATCAGCATCTGACAGTGAGTATGATACGTATACACACACGTAGTATGAGCTACGTGACTCCCGCACACACACACACACTCAGACAGCTTGCCACATAAATTACAAAAGTTTTGTGGCAAAAGTTTCGATATACTCGCATTTGTCTTGCAGCAGGCGCAATCATTTCGCTTTCTCACCTTCAGCTGCGACGCTTTCTAATCATCAGCAGCAGCGCACGAACACCCCCATACACACACACACACCCACACATACACAAACATATATACATACATACATACATATATAATGTAAGCTACATAAGTAACGGGCATTTCCTTTTGTTGTTTTGTGGGCAAAAACAAAACAACAACAAACCTAAAAGAAAAAGAAAGGAAAACGAGAAAACGTGAAAACTTTTGTCCCACTCACCGCCGGAGGCATCGCCCGCAGCGTTGGAAGCGCCACCGCTGCTGAAACTGTGTAGCATATTCATTTTGACTGCTTCTGTTTCTGCTTCTGCTTCTCCAGTTTCTCCGCCTTCTTGGGCTTTTCCTTGTTTTCTTTGTTCGCCTTTCGGGTATACAGTGTAATACGTTGGGCAAATATTTTCAGTTTCAGTTTTGTTTATGCGTCGTCGTTGTTAGTGCGCGCTCTCTCTCACTCTCTCTCTCTCTTTCTCGCTTACTTAGCTGTGACTAGCTTTTCTTTTTTTTGGGAGGGGGGAGACTCTCTCTCTCTTTACCGTCCCAGCTGCTATTGGGTTTCGGTTATTTTTGTTGTTCTTCTTCGATTTTCAATAAATTTGTAATAATATTTAAATATTTATTTTGCTGCCGCCTCTGCTGGCATTGTTTGTATCAAAATTTATATTCGTTGTATTTGTTAGGAATGTGTGTTAGCAGCACGCTCGCACACACACACACACGCAGCCACACACACTCGCACTCTGCGGCTGTTGTTGTTGTTGTTCTTTCTCTGTCAAAAAATAATTACGTATTTTGGCATATGCACGCACACATCTAGTACTTGACGTATGTATGTATATTTACACACACACACACACAGTCACATGCATGTAGTAGTATATAATGTCACTCAACTTTGCATCGCTGCTGCTGTTGTTGTTGTTGTTTATTGTTGAAATAAAACAGGACGAATTGAAATCGGCTCGTTGCTATTTGTTTTGCATACTTTTGGGAGCAGGCGAAGTGCTCTATCCTTGTCTCTCTCTCTTGTTTTCTTTCTCTTTGGTTTGTACGCTTAAGCTGCTTTAGACCATTTTGCGTTCCACACTGTGTGCGTGTGCGTGTGTGTCTGTGCACGTGTCCTTGTCTTGCTGTGATTCTGTCCGTTCGCCTGCAGCTTCGTTTGCGTACTGACGGCGCCTCATTGACAGGCACACACAGCTTGGGGAGCTGATGCCGTCGCAACTGGCGCCGCCGCCGCCACCGGGCACCGCCACAGCACATACGTAATCGATTGCCTTCCTTGCAATGGTATCGATTGCTTGTCAAGGCACAAACAATGCGTGCGATATTTATTTGGCGGGCTGACGAAGTCGATTAACAAAACAAAGCATGTGAAGTGTGAGTAAATCAACTCTGGGCGAGCAAAATAAATAAACAATTGAAATATATGTATCTAACAGTGTTGCCAGATTAGCATTTTTTTCCTCTTTTCTGTTTCTGTATTCTCAAAAAAAAAAAGTGTACTGAATATACTAATTCAGTATATTTGCATGCAATCGTTATCCTGACCTATCGATCTGCCTATCGAGCTTGAAAGTGTTGCCAATCAGAAAAATGCTCATGAAAATCGTAAAATATAGCGAAATATAAAAATTTATAGACATTTTAGCCTTTTTTGAACCACGAACATACCGTTTTTATACTTTTCGACTATTGGAGATGATCAAAATAGGGTGTACTTTGTGCACATACATGTATACATATATATTAGGCAGAAGCAGCCGACATCTTCAGTTTCGTAGAAGAAATTTAACCTCTAAATAAAATATTTACAATGCAAAAGAAACCAAATACGATACGACTTGAGATTCTTATAACAAAATCAATTTATTTACAAATACAACAATTCAATAAACATGTAATTGATATTTGTTTTTGTTCTGTCGAACGGTCACTCAGATCATACGATACGCCATTAGAGGTAAACAGAGTGTGGTTACACTAAGCCAAACATCGCTCCATGAAGAATCTTCCTTCCATAGAAGTTCGTCCGACTGGAATGTCAGCAAGTGATGTATGTACATGGGAAATATATGTATGTGTGATGTAAGTACATCCTGTCAAAATTAGCTAACAACAACGGCATCGCCACAGATCAGCTGCTGCTCCTTGTTCGTCTCCAGCTCATCCTGCAGCCGCGTTATGTAGATGCCGAATCTCATCTTGCCGCTCTGCATGCGAGCAATGGTGGTCAGCGTCTCGGGGGAACGTTCTCCGGTGCGCTGATTGATGCAGATCATGTCGCAACGCTGGCAAGGCCCGTCCACCTTGAAGTGCGCGTCCCCAATACGCAGCTGGGTGTAGCCAAGCTCTTCGAACGGCACATCTGTGTCAATGATGATGTTGCCACGAAAACGATCGACGGTCTCGTCCAGCGGCTCCTCGAACTGCAGCAGACGCACCGAGGCGCGATTGATGAGCAGAAACTGTGCCTGATTCACCAGGCTGAGCTGCTGCTGTGCACCCGGCACATTCCGCTGTGTCGACTGGCGCAACAAACGCAATCCCTCCAGACCTAGTTGTTCACTCAGCCACGTGGCCACATCGTCACCGCAATCGTAACCCTCAATGGGCTGGCGACACACCTTGCTGCGGCAACGAGAAGAGTTTGCGGCCTGCACACTTAACGCCAGCGGCAGGCTGACAAAGTCGTCCGGATCCTTGTTGCGGCCAAAATGCAACTGCAGCTCATCGCCAACAATGCGCGGCTGCAGCAGACACAGATCCGTGCAACGTTTCTGGGTAAGAGCCATGCCATTGATGTCGACAATCATCCACTCGCGATCGTACTGCAGTCCCTGCTGCGTGAGGGGCCAAGCCTTGTCCTTCTCGCTGATCTTGAAGGCAGCACACGATTTCACCGGGAAGATGGCCATTTCGAGCAGCCGTGGACGCAAGCGCTGGGCGCGCTGCTGCAATGGTTTGGGCAGCTGCTCCGCCTGCTCCTCGATGAATGTGAGACGCTGTTGCGGCTTCACATTCACATAGCTATCGCGCAACATGGCCAGCAATCGATCAATGTCCTGCCGACGCGTCATGTAGCCCAACGAGACGCGCACTGCGCCCGTTGGACGTCCATCGAGGAGATCAAAGTAATCGCCACAGACGCGTCCGGCCCGCTTGTAGATGGCGTCCATGGTCTCCGCGTTGAGCTGCAAGTAGCGCTGACAGGCGCCCACATTGCAGAAGCATCCAGTGCGCAGCAGAATGCGATGCAGTGCAGCCACACAGGCCACCTCACCGAATCCCACATAGCCGCCGCTATCGGTGCGCACATTGAAGGCCACGACGCCGCCTTGTCGCGTGCGATCCTCATAGCCGACGCTGTTGTAGAGCTCGATAAGCGGAGCTCCATTGCCGTGTTTCAGCTTCGTCATCTCCTCGGCACAGTAGCGTGCCAGGGCGTGCACATGCCGCGAGATGCGTTCCATGCTGCCACCCGGAATCAGTCGCTCCAGTGTGCGAAAGCCCTGCAGCAGCTCCACGATCGATATGAACGGCAGAGTGCCATCCTCGAAGCGTTCGTGAAAGGTGTCGCGTAGCTGGTGATCCATGCTGTGCGGGAAGGCGTAGTTGACGGTACCACCGCCGAAATAACGCTTGCGCAGCACCTCCTCTCCACGACGGCTGACCAGCAGTGCACCCACACCAGTGGGATAGCCAAAGATCTTGTAGAAACTCAGGCACACAAAGTCGGGACGGTAGCGTTGCAGATCCAGTGGGCTAGAGCCTGCCATGGCTGCTGCGTCCAGCATCACATAGTATTTGTTGTGCCGGTTGGACTGGCTGAAGTTGTTGACATCGTCGGAATCAGTGCTTGCGCTCCAGATGCACTTGCCCGGCTGTTGCAGGCCGTGCTGATGCAGTTGCTCTATGAGGGTCAACGGTAGTTTGTAGCCGCTGAAGTTGCACTGTGCCGAGAACGTGACAAGGGAGTTGCCCCGTGGGGCATCACTCACAGCAGAATTGGAATGCGAATTGGAACTAGATACGTTCTGTTCAAGCTCATCCTGGTTGAGTACGTAGATGCGTTTGGCTTTCACCAGCTGGCGCATACCCAGCACTGAGGTATGATTCTCCTGCACGTAGTGAAAGTTTCCCTCGGCCAAAAAGTCAAAGTGATCTGCCACAAGACGCAACGCAGCTGTTGCATTCGCTGTGAATACAACATGATAATCCTTCGAGTCCGTATTGAAGAACTCTAGAATCCTATAGAGGAAGAGAAAGTAATTGTATCATGTCCAGTCTTTTTACTTTTCACTCGGCTTACTCACTTGTAGCGCACCTGGTCCACATAGTCGCCAGTGGAGCGACAGGTGTGCGGATTGCACATGACATCTCGCTCTAATTGTTGTGCGGCGGCAGTTACCTGACTGGAGGCATAGAGGGTAGTGCCCGCATGGTCGAGGTAGGTGCTATCTACAATGACAATGACAATGCATTACAGCACCCGCAATAGTTGTCTATTTCCACACGCAAGTACGTATGTTTGTATGTATGCATGTATGTTGTATTTATGAGCATACACATGTTCTTCTTCTTATCAGCACTTCAATGTCACCGCGTAAACAACTGATCTACTTTACTTACCTGCAAGCCTGGTGAACTCCTTATCGATGAGCTGCTGCTCTGCCGCACTGAACTCCACTCTCATTATTACGCGTTTACAGCTACATCGAGTTTATTTATACCCCCCAGTCAACTTGAACAACAACCGGCAATTATAATTATCTCACGATTATTCGATAATTCGATATTAGCATGGTGAAATGCATTTGCATGGCAATTTCTAGTAATACGAGCAGACATCGCTATAGCAGCAGTATTTTACGGAAATATTAAAGTTTAATTTTATAAATTTATTAAAGATTATTTTGTGTAATTTATACGGCGAAAAAATTGTAATTTGATCACACAACAGCAAAATAATACAGCCGACTGGCTATGACATCGATATATTGTATTCGATTTGTTTAGTATTTTCGATAATCACATGCGATATCGTGCGTGCCTCGTACAACTATCGATCAACCACGAGCAGCTGTTCACGGCTAGCCACAATTGCATTGTTTTTTTTTTCATAAACGTTTAAGATTTTATACACTTTACATTTAAAATGCCCAAAGAGAAGTCCAGACGCAGGAGTCGCAGCCGCAGCCGTGAGAAGAAAAGTTCCAGAGCGCACAGTTCCGAGCGTAAACACAAACGGGACAAACGAAGAGACGCGTCGCCTGTTGAGGGTAAAACGTGAGCGCGAAAGAGATCGAGAGCGGGAAAGGGAACGGGACAGAGATCGAGACCACAACAGACGGCAGCAGAAGCATCGGGAGCAGCGCAGCAGAAGTCGCAACAGAAGCAACAGTCGCAGTAGGCGACACAAGGAAAAGGAACAACCAAAGCGCAAAGAACATCGTGGACGCCGTTCATCGTCATCCTCCAGCAGCAGCTCCTCATCCTCCTCACCGTCGCCGCAACGCGCACAAAGCAATAAAATGGCTCGCAGCTCCGATGTGAGTTCGATAAAGCTCATCCAATCTCTGGAGGAGCGACGTTTGCGTGAGCAACAGGAGCGTCAGCGTGTCAAGGATGAGCTGAAGGCCAAGGAGACGCCCGAGGAGAAACGCGCTCGACGTCTGCGCGAGAAGCAGGCCAAGGAGCAGCGTCGACGCCAGCGCATGGGCTGGGACAACGAGTACCAGACATATTCCAACGAAGACAATCCCTTTGGCGACTCCAATCTGACCTCCACCTTTCACTGGGGCAAGAAGCTCGAGGTCGAAGGCCTCTCCAATCTGTCCAGCAAAACAGTCGAGGTGCTGTCGCTACAGAAGCAGCTCGAGAATCGTCGCGAGCTGGAGAAGGTGAAGAAGCGTCGCCAGGAGCGCGAACTGGAGCGACAGGCACGTGAGGAGGACGCCATGCAGCAGCAACGCGCCAAGGAGGCTGTTCAGTTCCGCGAGTGGCAGCGCCAGGAGGACCAATTCCACCTGGAGCAAGCACGCCTGCGCAGTGAAATTCGCATCCGTGATGGACGTGCCAAGCCCATCGATCTGCTGGCCCAATACGTTGCCTCTGGCAATACAGAGACGCCGCTCGAGGATGCGCTCGAGATGCAAATGCACGAGCCGTATATGCTGCTGCATGGCCTGCCCATTGAAGAGCTGGAGGATCTGCTAGTGGACATCAAGGTCTACGAAGAACTGGAGCAGGGCAAGCACATGGATTTCTGGAACGACATGGTCACCATTGTCCAGGACGAGCTGCAGAAGCAGCAGAAGCTGCAACAGAACGAAGCAATGAACCAACGACGCGACGGCATCCATCAGAGCGTCGTCAAGGATGTGGCAGACATCTTTCGCGGCAAGAACGCCAAGCAGCTGGAGGAGATGCGTAGCCGCATCGAGGCCAAGATCAGCGGACGCGCCGATGGTGTCGACATTAGCTACTGGGAGAGCCTGTTGTCGCAGCTCAAGGCGCACATGGCACGCGCTCGTCTGCGGGATTGTCACCAGGCGCTGTTGCGGGAAAAGCTACAGCTGTTGAAGCGCGAAAGCGAAGCTGGTGATGCACTGGCCTCATCGACAGCAATCAAGCAGGAAGACGAGTCCGATCGAGAGGTCAGGGAGGAGGAACAGTCGCAGGCGGACGAAGAGGAGGCAAACGAAGCGCAGGATGCTGACAATCCCATACGGGAGCTACAGAATGCCATCAGGCTGTACCAGCTGGGCAACTACAGTCCCAGCTATATGCGAGACGAGGAGTTCAATGGACGTCGCTTGACCGCCAACGATGAGGACGACGTCGAGGGAGCTCTGTACAGCGACAGCGATGACGAGCGTCGTGTGCAACGCCAGCGTCTGCTGCTCGTGCATCCCGAGCGTGGGGACAGCGCACAACTGACCGAGCAGGAGGTGCGTATGCGTGGCGAGGCGCGCAAAGGCATGCAGGCGGACGAGGCGGAGTTCAGTGTGGAGACCACACTGGATGCAGTGCCGCAGTTGGCCACGGACAAGTATCGTCCCCGCAAGCCGCGCTACTTCAATCGCGTGCACACCGGATTCGAGTGGAACAAATACAATCAGACGCACTACGACATGGACAATCCGCCGCCGAAGATCGTGCAGGGCTACAAGTTCAACATATTCTATCCGGATCTCATGGATAAATCCCAGACGCCCCAATACTTTCTCACGCCCTGCGCCGACAATGGTGACTTCGCCGTGCTGCGCTTCCACACGGGGCCACCGTACGAGGACATCGCCTTCAAGATCGTCAATCGCGAGTGGGAGTTCAGCTACAAGCGCGGATTCCGCTGTCAGTTCCACAACAACATCTTTCAGCTGTGGTTCCACTTCAAGCGCTATCGCTACAGACGCTAGTGGTGTCCCTGCTCA
Organism: Zaprionus africanus; assembly: GCA_018151435.1. Classification (NCBI taxonomy): domain Eukaryota; kingdom Metazoa; phylum Arthropoda; class Insecta; order Diptera; family Drosophilidae; genus Zaprionus; species Zaprionus africanus. The sequence goes on from JAECXB010000096.1 coordinate 4,193,753, forward strand.
ATCCTCTATATACTTTATTATCTGTACTATATACACGTAATACACGATTTCGATATTTTTACCCAATGGGTTTAATAACCTTGGGCAAATGCAACAGGCAGAAGGCGTGGCCGAACCCGCACAGGATATATATTCTTATTCAGGATCTGTTTGTGCACACAGACCTTTATATACACTTTATTATCTGTACTATATAATACACAATTTCAATTTTTTTACGCTATTTGACCTTTTTCAATGGGTAAACTAACTTTGGACAAATGCAACAGACAGAAGAAGGCGTGGCAGAACCCACAAAAGGTATATATTGTTATTCAGAATCTGTTTATACACACAGATCTTTATATACATTTTATTTTCTGTACTATATAATACACAATTTCGATATTTTTTTCCTATTTGACCTTTTTTAATGGGTTTAATAACCTTGGAAAATTGCAACAGAGAGAAGAAGGCGTGGCAGAACCCACAATGGATATACGCTTATATTCTTGTTTAGAATCTGTTTGAACACACAGATCTCTGCTATTATAAATGCTAGGGATATTAAGTTTGGCATGAAGATTCTTTTATACTAAGAGCAGATAAAATTTATTTTATATACTGTGTGCCACGCCTACAGCCTCCGCAAATCAATATTTTAATCTTTTCAATCGATTTGTAAGCGACGCATAAAGTATAGAACTCTCTAATTTTAATCTATGTATATATACATACACATATATATATCTAACTCTTGTCTAAGCTCTTATCAAAAAAGTTATTCCAGTCACTTTAGTGTGTGCGAGTAAGAAAGCAATAGGCGACAGAAGAAATTGTCTTGGAACTTTTTAGTGTATTTGTAACGTTTTTTCAAAACTGGGTGTAGGGTATATGACTGTCGTACATGCCTGTCTGTAGCGTTCATCTGGCTTCTTCTTGGTAACAAGTTTCTTTGGTTTCTGCTTCACTTCATCATCACATAAGGTTGCAGTCGGTGATGGGCGCTGCTTGGGCCGTTTGCAGGGCTTCACCTCGCTTCGCTCGCTCCACTTGGTTGAGGACACTCTCGTGCTGGGGAAAGGCCAGGCAGGAGAGTTTGGAGTGCACCAGCTGATCGTTGACCTTCACCTCGAACGCCCCGCGCCGACCCTGGTGGCAGGAGACCTGCACGTCCGGCGCCGCGTCCAACAGGAACTGTCGCAGCAGCTGGCATTGCATTGCAAAGTTGCAGGCGCCGCTGTGGGTGTATACAGACAGACAGACACTGTGGCTGCTTGGCTCTCTTGGTCAATTGCAGCGGATGAACTTACCAGTATTCAACGTCCACATTGACCATTGCATAAAAACAAACAAACAATACGCGCTCAGTAGTGGTATTCCACAGGAATTTACAAATAATAAACAAAGGGTAAATAAGTTATCGGACAATGTAATTTATTTTTTCAAAACACAATCACAATCATTTTGCATTAATTGTTAACCAAATTAAATTGTTAAATACAAAAGTTTACTGATACTTTTGGTATTTTATACCAACGATAACTCAGTCGCACATCGCTGCCTCGAATTGCGCTTTCGATTGCAGGTATCGATATTTAATACATCGCATAAGAGCAAATTTGAAACTTCGCAACTGATAATGGAATAGTTTTTATTTAAATAAAGTGAATTTAATTTCAGTGGAACGCAATCGCTTAGCCTTTGTTGGCGCGTGCACGCAGTAATGTTTTGCACGCAGCATTGTGTGTCTTCAGTGGCAGTTCGTCTGTGAAGCAGGATAGGATTAGCTGGAAGTACAAATGAAAATTCTATCCAGAATACTTACAAATCTTGTGCTCGCCTTGCACGGGCAGCAACAGCGGCAACTGCTCTGGCTTGGTGCACACAAACACATAGGGACTGTCTGACTCGCCCTGTGGATACAATTCGCGATACTCCTCCTGGGGCAGGCAGCTGTCCACGTGCACGCAACCCAGCAGGCTGCTGGTGGGGTAGTGCGTGGGAAACTTTATATTGTCATCTGAAAAAGGTAACCCGATTAGTTGCTGGGAATCCAAGTCTCAAAGAAGCAACCATCTACCATTATAGAGCTCGCGATAGAACTGTTCCAGATGGGCAATGTCCTCGGCATGTGGCTCCTTTGATGTGGATGCTATCCACAGACGCCCGCGATGCTCGCTGTACCAAACGCGGCCCTCGTGCCTGCAGAGAAAATTTAAATTAATGGAAATGGTGCAAGGCAAGATCTCTAGATGCAGCACATACTTCTTGATGCCCGCGACTAGTAGCGATGCCCATGGCTGGTGCATGGACAGACACTGACGCATATCCTGCATTTCCAGCAGCTCCTTGTCCTGCACGCGATTGTACACCCTCTCCAAGCCGTCATGTGTGGGCGGTGCTGGCCAATCCTTTTGCTCCTTGCTGGGCCTATACACGGGTGGCTTGGCCACGTCCAGATTAGGTGCCAAACCCATGGCGGAGTGTCCAGTTAACGAGATGACGCCGCCTGAACCGCCTCCAGCTGCTGCTGCTTTACTCACAGCGGCCAATTGACGTATCACTTGCTGTTCATAGTCCTGCGTTATCTGCGACTCATCGGGCAGTTCGCGACCCGCGAAGTCCACTCGGATCTTGCGATTCACTCGACTGCCGTGCTTCAGCTCCTGCATCTCGCTCTTCAGCTGCTCATACTTCTCCCGCTCCGCGTCACTCAGCCAGACAGAGTTCTCCTGGAAGTAGTCGAGCTCGTCATCAATTACAGTCGTGCGCTTCTCGCTATTCTTATCGTATTCGAGCAGGCGGTCTCGCTGTGCCAGCGCCGCCTGCAGGGCGGCTGCTTCTTTGGCGGATTTGCCACCAGCTGCTGCCGCCGCCACTGCTGCAGCCTGTTGCTGTTGTTGCTTCTTTTGCGCCTTGGACTGTGTCTTGGAATTGCCACTCTTTGACTTGGCCATCTGCTGCTCCTCTTCGTTTGTGTACACGGGCTCGCCACAGAACAGACAAGGTCCGCTGCCCTCCTGCTCGCAGACGATGCGTCCGCAGCTCATGCAATTGTTGATCAACTTGTGCTCCGCGGCCTGGCAGTCGCAGTGGCGTCGTCCCTTCAGCAATATGGTATCGCCCAGCAGTTTGCCCTCGCTGCTGTACATGTTCACGTATTTGCCTTGTTTCTTTGCAGCTCCGCCGCCACCTGTTCCACTGCCTTTTTGAACTGGCGGGGATTGAATGAAATTGGGTGATTTGCCTTTGGCATTGCTGCGTGGCTGTTTGCCGCTGAGCAGCATACGGCGACAGTTGAGCAGGAACAGACGATGCTCCTCATTCTCCTTGTTCAGCAGGTTGCCAAAGTAATTGTCGAAGTCGTTGTCATCCTTGATGGCCAAAATGGCGCTGCAAAGGGAAATGGTTAAAACATGATTGCACGCAAATGACGCATTGGCACACCCACGACATCATCTGGTCTGTGACCACACAATCCAGGCACTTGGATAACGAATCACTTAGCCACTTTTCCATGTTTTTCTTGCCTAAATTTACGAAATTTGTGAAATCACTTTAGCTGCCAAGCAATCAAAAACTCACAGCTGGCACAATTTCTTTATCGATAACTGATTTCTTATTCGATAAACGTAACAAATGGAAAAAAAGGCTCGATAAGACAGTGTGCACAGACAATAAGTACAATTATAAAAAACCGTGCTGCCGTACTTTTTTCAGAAATGCTAAACAATTTTTTAAATCTTTTGATTCTCTTACTTTATAAATGAAAACGAAAGTAGCAACAATAAGCAACTTCAGCTAATCACCCATGGAAATTATAATCTTCCATTCCGCTTAAAATTATCACTTCAATAACTAATATCAAATAACATCATTAACTGTTTGTGCAATTTGTTTTTCCCTCCATGAATTGATTTTTAAAATGTCACACTTATACATTACATTTGAGCAGAGGCTTCTCAATGAAAACGACGTTTCATCTCTGAGAGCCATCGATTTAAATTTGCGCTCTCTCTCGCTCTTGGAAATTCGATATCAGAATCAGTGTTGCAAAGCGAAGAAACAGAGCCGCAGAGCACCGCAAACTCTGGCAACGCTATGACAACAAAAATATACGAAATGCAAGTATAAAACAAAATACAATAAATATTCGTGCACAATGAAAGTAATGGAAACATTTTAAACGCTCTACCGCTCCCGTTCGTGTGATGTTTGCTGCTCTGACTGTGATCTTACGTATAAATAATAAATTAAAACCCGTGCGAGTGTGCGTTAAATTGTAATTGAAGACCGAGACGCGCTGTGTTTATTTAATTTCTGTGAGTGTGTGTGTGCAGTGTATGTTTAATTTGTTGTAAATAACATAACATTATGGGGCGGTCTCCCAGGCTCTCCTAACCAAATCTGAAGCTGTTTCATTTCTTTCTTTCTTCGTTTTTTTTGCTGTGTTTTTTTTGTTTTTCATCATGTTATGTGCGGGGCGGCACTGTCCAAATAGAAAGTGGTACCTGCTGCCGACGGCACAGCACCAATAACAACAACAAAAGGCAAAAGCAACGAAAGTCATTGGCAAAAAATCAAAGCAGACGTCGTTGACGGGGGGACGCCTCAGTTCGCGTCCAGTCAGTGGCAGCAGCGAAGCAGTTGCGGCAGAGGTAGCGCAGCCACCCTCATTCGAATTCGCATTCGCACAGCTGTGACGTTTGTCGCCTTACGCACACACACACACACGCCCCGTGTCTGCCTGCCCCCCGCGCGCGCCTTTAATGCCAACTCTCTTTCATCCTCTCTTTGTCTCTCTGTACGGTACTTTGAGGTTGTTAACGGTATTCTGTATTAACTAGAGCCTCTGTTGTTTTTGTTTGCTGATTGCAAATTGCGTGCCTCGCTGTCCGTCCGTCGTCTGTCTGTTTGCCTCTCTCTTTTGCGCCTCTTTTCCCATGCCATACGCCACGCTCCACTCTGCCGCGCGGTCTCAGTCTCTGCCGACGCTGCGCTTAAATTTGACACGCTGCTCGATTTGCTTGTTATTAGCTTTGATTTGTTTTTTTTCCTTTGTGTTTCGTATTTTTTTTTATTGTTCATTGTGTATTTTGGTGTTGTATAGTTCATTCGACATCTCTCTCTCGTTTTTCTTTCTGTCGCAGCACGTCATCGCTTACGTGTTATAAATTGCCAAAAATAGCCAAGTAATAATAAAGGAAGCAACGAAAACAGACAATGCAAATGCATTAAAATATATTCAAGAAGTAAAAAAACCAAGAAAAACAACAACAACAACATAAAACAAAGCTAAAATTCAAGAAATACAAAGGGAATTGCATGCGCCTGCGTTATATTAGCAGTGTGTGCGTGTGTGTGACAGTGACGGTGCAAGCCTGTGTTTGTGTGTGTGCGGGTGCATGTGTTTTCAAGCCGGCATAACAACAAAGTTCGCCCAAAACAGCTGGGACGCCTCCCAGTTGAATAGAAACTAGTGCAACACACACACATACCGAACCAGACCCAGCTGGACACACACACACAGAGAGAGGGAGAGAGAGGCTCGCACGCACACAAAGAAGTGAAAATGTATCGAATCGGACCAATTGGACGCAAATCGAACTTCCATTCGCGCGAGAAATGTCTAATTGGACTCGTGCTGGTGACCCTGTGCTTCCTCTGCTTCGGCGGAATATTCCTGCTGCCGGATAACTTTGGCAGCGAGCGCGTCCTGCGCGTCTACAAGCACTTCCAGAAGGCTGGGCCAGAAATCTTTATACCCGCACCACCCCTTGCCGCACATGCGCCTCGGGATGAGGATCCGCATTTTATGGGCGATCGTCAGCGATTGCAGCAGAAGATCATTGCCGAGTTGGGCGACATACTCGAAGAGCCGCAAGCAGCGGCCGCTGATGCAGCAGCCGGTGGCAGCGCCGATGCCAATGCCAATGCTGATGCAAATGCTCAAGCTCCAGCACCGGCGCCAGCGGCACAACAAGAGCAGCCCGTCGAAGAGGAGCTGCAGGTGAATGCAGCTGCTCATCGTGTCTTGCCGGCTGATTTGGCCACGCATGGAGGCGGCAACAACAACAACCATCCATCGCCAGGAAGTGGGCAGCAGGTGAAGATGCCCATGGGCATGGCGCCAGAGAATGCGGATCCCGAGACGGAGAAGAAGCGGCTGAAAGTCAAAGAGGTGAGTCCAATTTCCATTTACTAAGCAAGTCATTGCCTCCCCTTTCCCCCCGCCCCATACCCTGTTGATTATTTAAATTGAACCAAAAATATCGATTGATAACAAAAGGTCCACGCATAGCTAATATTTATCGATAACAAGGACATGAAAAAGTCTGAAGTTGTTTGGTATTTTTTGTTTTATTGAAAACTTTTTAGTGGCAACACTGGCAGCCCTTTGCTCTTATGTGTCATTTAAAGCGAACTAATTTCGCCCAAAATCTGCGCTCGTGTCGCGCTCTATCAGCAGCGCGGCTAGGCAAAGAGAGGCGGGGCGAAGCGGCAGCGCGGCGACAGCTGAGCAGCGCGTGTTGCTCTGCTTCCTTTGCCTTTCTACTCCCGCGCCAACTACAACAAGCCAGAAAGCAACAGTCGTGCGTGATCGACTGTGCGATACCCAACAACAAAAAAGATTTACCGATTTCCGATATTAAACTGCTCTTTAATGTATTTTGTATTGCAAACTATGCAAGCAATATTATATTTTATTATTCTCACTAAAAATGAACTAGCTCACGCTTGTATTTCGATTTATATCGGTGGCGTGGCCAACTTTAAAAATCAAATAAATAATAATATAAAATATTGTCTCTAGTCCAAGTTCTTATAATCTTGAGATTTGCTCATCCCAAATGAAAATACCCTTCCAAATACCCTTCCTTATATACAATATATATATACATTTCCGTGTGGCAACATAATGTGAATTTTGTTTTACTCTGAAACGAATGTTCAGCTGTTTTGTGCAGGGTATAAGGCAGCTGCACAAGTTGTTCTCTTCCATATCATGCTGTGTATCGCTTTCAATAAGATTTACCGATTTCCGATATTAAACTGCTCTTTAATGTATTTTGTATTGCAAACTATGCAAGCAATATTATATTTTATTATTCTCACTAAAAATGAACTAGCTCACGCTTGTATTTCGATTTATATCGGTGGCGTGGCCAACTTTAAAAATCAAATAAATAATAATATAAAATATTGTCTCTAGTCCAAGTTCTTATAATCTTGAGATTTGCTCATCCCAAATGAAAATACCCTTCCAACCATGGGTGTAGGGTAACGAAAGTAAAGCATGTTTTCGCTGTCGATCGATTCGTTTTAATCGCGGCGAACTCATATTCGCTGCACTGCCTACGCTGCCTAGGCCCGCAAACAGAAGTTAGAAAGAAGGCAACTTGAAACTGAATTCGTTCACTCAGCTCACGATGATCGCGAATTGTAATCTCGATTTCATTCGTGCGCTATGACCTAATTGAGTGCATTCAGTTGCTCTCTTTCATTGCATTCCTCAGAACGAGGGCGGCATGAACATTAATTGAATCATCTTGCTGTTGTCATGTCATGTAAAGCTGATAAAATAAAAAAAGGGAAGGAAGAATCATAATTGAATTCCTGTGTTGCATACACTTAGTAATGATGTAGCATGTTGTCATAATTATTTTGTATGTTGTTTCGCATGCCATGAAACTGAATAAACATGATGTAGTTTGATAAACACTTGGGTTAATTGCGATATAAAATTGCCAGCAAACGAGCAATATGTTTTAAAGAGCATATAAAATAAATATAATTTATTTTTTATTAAAAAAAATAAAAAAAAATATTATTATTAACATATTTCATTTCTATTCTAAATATAATGAATTTGTATAATAGGAATCAAACTATATGTCGCACTTTTTGACTTAACTTTTCTTAACTTTTTATTGCTTGCAAAAGGGGTTACTCTCTCCCCTCTTCCCCTTGCAAATTTTCAACATGATCAATTTCCGCTAACATGCCGCGGTTTTCTTTTTTGCTTTCTAACTGTTTCCGATTTGCCAAGAACATAATTTAAGCTGCGCTTTCACTTTGTCTCTGTCGCGTTTTTCCCGTATTTCCCTTCCCTTTTACACTCACATTCGCTTGCGTTATTATGTATTCCACTGACCCAGAATACTACAAGGCGCTAAATGCTATTAAGTAAGAAAAAAAAAAAAAAAAAAAAATGATGAAGAAAAACTCTAAATAATTAAAACAACAGAATCAGCAATCAACAACAAACGAGACTCGCAACCGCAAAGATTTGCGGATCGCGGGACATGGCAACAGGCAAAGAACGCGTCGCGATGTTGACGACGCTGTAGATTGCCGCTGGCGTCGCTGTCACTGTCGCTGTCGCTGTCGTCGTAGCTCGTTCTTTGTTTTGATTTCGTTTTACTATTTCGCCTCCGACAATTTAATAGAAACTGAACGTAAATCGTTGTTGTTGTTGTCGTGATATACCGAAGTATCGCCCGAGGCTGAGATTAATTAAAACGTGGTTTCCCTTTAGATCGGCAGACACCTGATTCGGGTTTCTTCATCTGCTATGCTGATAGGAGAGCATCCGATTTCGTTTTCTCATCGACATTAAATGGCCTTGCTGTGGGGCATCGAAATGAAGTTGATTTGGCTGTTTGGTGATCTATTTTTAGATAATGTTCCCCAAGAATATTATTGTAATAGATGGATATATATAGAAAGATATAATAGATTCTAACAAGTTCTAAGTTTATCGCCCCGACACCATTTTAAAGTGCATTAACCCATAATGTACTTTAAATCAGGGAAAGATATTTTATTATGAATATTGCTCTGATGTAAGTGGCAACTTTTCTAGTCGATTTGCATTCATTTCCCACTTTCAACTGAAATACATGATATAATAGCCATCCACGTTGACTTTATTTATCTCCGGCAACAACTCTACAGTCTAGTTCATATAATCGTGTATGTATGCCATATAAGCGGGATGAGAAGAAAACCAGTTTAGCACTGACTGAGCAAACAAAGCAAATCGCGATCATCTGAGAGCTTTCTTTCAACAATTGAACAACAGTATCAATTAATTTCATATCATATATCATGAAACCCTATCGTGATGACACTTCCGTAGAAATAAAACACGCTTTGTACTCTTACCATACAATCTACAGTACATACGCTAATGTATGATATATGTTTGTATATGTTGTGTAGATCGCTGTTGTCGTGTCTCTTGTGTGTTTAACGACATTTTTATGGGCACAAGTTTCTTCATAGGGAATTCCTGTTAAAATTCCCGCTCGTGTCTAAGCTTAAGAACACTGACGATTCTTTGAAGTTATATACAATATATATATACATTTCCGTGTGGCAACATAATGTGAATTTTGTTTTACTCTGAAACGAATGTTCAGCTGTTTTGTGCAGGGTATAAGGCAGCTGCACAAGTTGTTCTCTTCCATATCATGCTGTGTATCGCTTTCAATAAATAAGAAATACGTGTAGAATTCAGAAAATGTTCTGTGTCGCAACCTTTTCCGCTAAAAACTTGCGCAAACAATTAGTTTTTGGAGCGCTTATCGGCAGCAGATCAAGTCGAAGATTGAATGCCCTGAAAAAGTAGCCAACAAGATCGTGCTCTTTTGGGTGTTTAATATCTACTATAAGAATGCATCATAGAGATGGAAGTTACCTATAATTTGGTTTTTAGGGATTTGAAAAATCGATTCGGTGAATATCGATTTATTTCCACCTCTAATGCATCATATGTTTTATATTTTCATGGATTATCACACATGATATATACCCCATGGAAATGATAGAGTATTTAAGCTTGTTTCTCGTTCCGTTAGCTGCTAATTGGGTAGCCCAACGAACCATTTAAACGAACTTCGACTGTACTTAGTGCACATTACGAAACTGTTGCCATATTTAACGATCCCATATTGTCATCGAACTCATCAGGCAAACCATTGTTATTTGGCTTGAATATTTTCAAGCCAAGTTGAGCATTAAAAATGTTCATGACTGCTCACTAAAATCATATTGTAAAGCAGTAAATAACTTATTATTCTATATGCATGTGTGTGTGTGTGTGTGTGTGTGGTAAAGGGGTAAAGGGGTATATAGTGTGTTCAGGTTGGGCGATAACTGCCGTTGCTCACGCTACACAAATTTCTGTGCTGTCAGCGTGTTTCAATCAATATAGTCGTCGATTTAAGCTGACCATAGTTGTCTCTTTTTTTTTTTTTTTTTTTTGCCAGAATTTCCATTGCAAACAGCTCTGGGCTTCAATTTGAAGGCGTAGCATGGCTAATTTAGTCATTGCGTACATTTACTCACTAACACACCCATTACACACGCACACACACACACGCACACACACGCATACTTGCACACTCATTTGGGATCTATGGAAACTGTTGTCTTTCTAGCTATTTTTTTCGGGCTGTTGGTGACATTTAATTGGCCAAGTACGCGGGCTTGGCTTTCACAAATAGCACACGACAATTTCGTGTGTCGTTCGTGCTGGGCATACAGATAAATAAACAACAGCAGCAGCAGCAGTAGCAACAACAACAACAACAACAATAAATAGCTAGAACAACAGCAACAACAATGACGATTTGTGTCAATAACCAGCAGCAAAAAGCAACAGAAGAAGCAACATCATTGAAACACTTGCCGCAAGCCAATGCATTGTGTTTTTTTGACTGTATTTACACACACAGCTCACACACACAGAGCTCACACACACAGCTCACACACACTCCTTGCACACACATTCGCGCACGTTTGGGTCTACACAATTAAATTGTAGCGTCAGGGAGAGAGGAAATTCGTTGTGCTTGTCGGTCAACATTGTCAGTTCAACTCGAATGACGCTTCGAACAGAAATCCAAAATAGATTAGAGAGTCGAAAATAAAATTACTTTATCTAAAACACATGTACTACACAATTTGATTGCACAACAATTCAAATAGAAACCTGCAAATAGAAAAAAAAAAAACAGAAGAACTCTAGAGAATTTCAAGCAATTGAAATGTTCTACTTCAAAATATTGAACTAAAATAAATTGAAAGATTTTTTGTGGATTTACAACAAGGTATTCATGATTCACGTGCAGTTTGCTTATAAGAAAGAAGGAAGCTACAGCCACTCAATCAATTATTGCTACTATATATGTTTCATTGCTTATTTCTATGTTTATTTTCGATCGTAACAAACATTCACTATAATATGTTGTATATATTATACATAAATATACTTTCTACGTTCATTTAAAGCTTTAAATTCGATTAGTAGACGCAGAAGTGGGCATGGCAAAGTTCTAAAACATTATTTACCTGCAGGCATTACTAAGACACACTGTCATTAAATTTCATAGTCCTAGCACTTATAGTTCCAGAGATCGGGGTGTTCATACAGACAAACATACTGTCAAGGTTAAGCTTAATAAGTCATATTTTGTTTACATGTGGCCTGCAGCACGTGCTGTTTGAACAAATATTATAGTCCCGAGATTCAAATCCAAATTTCTAAACACTAATAAGATTTAATTTATTAATTTATTTT
>JAECXB010000961.1:0-21109 GCA_018151435.1 Zaprionus africanus
GATGGTACCTCTTACGAGGGGAATTATATGAAAGCTATCTTTCCCAATAAGGCCAATCAAAGTGTTTACCAAACCGCTTGTGCTCTTCTCGCGGATATATATTGGCGGAGGCTTTGTTTTCTTCGGTTCGATATCAACGGATCCCAGCGGCACGTCCTCTGCGGTTTCTGCCAGCAAGGCAAATCTGTTGGTATTTGCGGGGGCTACATTGTTGATCAAGGTAGAGTTGTCGCGTGTATTTTTTGGCATGTTTTCCAAATCTGAATTTTCCAGGCTGAGCTTTCGCTTTATTGTAGCGGACCATTCCAGTCGGCAAGGTCGACCCAGCTTTTTTGTTTACGTTTTCGTTTTGTTTTGCTGGTAGTGCCGCAGTACCGTTTGTTGCTTGCGGTTTTACTTTCGCTGACTCAGTCAGAGCGTGAGCGGGTGCAGCGGACGACGAAATAGAGCGGGCGCTCAGTATAGCTTCAGCTGTTGTTGTTGGAGGTAGCGCGACTTGTGTCGGAGCTAAAAGAGCGGGAGAGCAAGAGCGCGCTCTTTCTTGATTTGTTGGTAGAAGAAGGTTTCTTGGGCTATGGGTTATTGACCGCTCGATGTCTGCGTTGGGGGTTGTCGGTGAGACGTAAGAAAAGTACGCGTTGTTGCGATGAATTGAGAGCCGGCGTTCGTCTTGTTCACGCTGACGCTGAGCGCGAGTGTCGTTCTGACTCATAGTTTTATTATTTAAGATAACGAATCACTATATATATTTAAGCGATCTTGCATCACATAGAGCGTCTCTTTCGCTTTCGGATTAATAATAATCCCTAATTTAAATGTTAAACTTTCATTATACCCTTTGCCTTTTCACATAAGGACAACTATATATATATTTACCAAAACATTATAATAAGTTTATTCATTTAATAACAAGAAAAAAGATAATATGTAAGACCATGCTGCCGTAATGATAAGTTTTAAAAATATAAGGAAAATTTAATTTTATTTAACATAATATCATTTAAATCTTTTATCATTATGGAACTTCATTATATTCAGCTTATTTGTTCCATTTTTTTTTTTTTTTTTTTTATTTTGAAACAATGCAATATTTTATTTAATTTTTCTGTTACAGTTGCTAACTTGAAATTAATTCATTTAATTCTTATTTGTTTTCTTTCATATTTCCTATTTTTTTAATTTTTATACCCTTCGACCATTGAAAATGGTCAAAAAAGGGTATACTAAGTTTGTGCAAATGTATGTAACAGGCAGAAGGAGGCGTGGGAGACCCCACAAAGTATATATATTCTTGCTCAGGATCACTGGCCAAGACGATTAAGCCATGTCTGTCTGTCTGTCCGGGCGTCTGGATGTCTGGATGTCCAGATGAACTCACAGATCTCAGCTATTATAAAAGCTAGAGACACCAAATTAAGCATGAAGGTTCCTGTTGATCCGAGACAGGAGAAATTTATTTCAAATGTTGGGTGCCACGCCCCCGCCCACGCAAATCAATAATTTTATGTCTTAAGCTGATTTTCGAGCGACATATAAAAGATACAACATTCTGAGTAAGACTATACTGAGCTAATTGTAATACCAACATAATGTCAAAATTCCAATCCGAGCAGACAACAAACACAAAAGTTATTAAAGAAAATCCTTGTTCGCTTTGTTTTTGTATATAGACCAGCATGCTGTGACGTCATTGCTATGCTCATGTAGGAAAGAAAAGGAAAGAGAATGCGAGCGCGTAGCGCCATCTGTTGTTCTTCTCTTCTCTTTTATGCACACGCATTTTTGCATTCTAACGCACACACACACATACATACATTTGTGCTTGACCAATGAAATGATACATGCCTACATATATACACGTATTCATACACAGACGCATATAAAGGCTTACGTTACGATATTTCTATTAAGTAGAAGTATTGTACAATTATTGACTCTTTACGTATCAAAAAGGTCGAAGGGTATCCCACTGTCGCGTGCCGCTCGACTGTTTTTCTTGTTCTTAATTTCATTTCTTTCATAATTTCTGTAATTTCGTTTAATTCTATGTTTTATTTCTGTTTCACGAATTCAAACTTTTATTGAACGTAACTGTTATTTTCTTGTCTTGCACTTTTAATCTGTTCCTCTTAATTATTTCATTTTATTTATGTATGGACTGTGCAATTTATAGGGTATAATACTTGTATGTATTTGTTGATATATGTTCACATAATGTAATGTACAGCCCTTCCAATTATTTAAAAGAAAAAAATCTAACGATTTTTTTTGAAAAATACGCAAACTCCGAAAACGTTCAATTTCTATCTCGATAATTCGGAGTCAATATTAGATCACTGCTATTAAACTCTAAAAAAAAGCTCAAAATTACAACCTTGGGAGTCGCATGTGAGCTTTGCACTGCTCGAGAGACACCTACGCTCTCATAGAGTTGTTTTCTTTTTTGGCATTCGCGAAGAGCAGATGTGCAGTCTGCATAAAAAAATTAAATTGAAAAAAAAACGTGATCATTTGGTCTTTGGAAAAAAAAGACAAAAGTAGTGTGCTCCTTATTGCTAGATTTCTCTATATCCAAGGCAAATCAGTGAGTACTACAATAATTTATCAATTTTCATTGATTAAATCTAATCCGATGTTTGTTATTTTTTTATGCAGAGCGTGCATCTTGTATCGGCCAGCGGAGCACCCCGGCTGTTAGAGTGCACGTGTCTGCGGATAGGGCTCCACCGTGCATTCGATCGGGGTTTTGTGCCGGCAACGAACGGCACACCCACAGATCTGCACACCTTATCGGGAAAATTCACAAAAAAAAATCTTGGCGAGCAGCGAACGCATAACCTCGCTGACTCGCCCTGCCAAAGCTAGGAAAAGGAGAAAAAATTACATCTTTAACCTAAAACTCTACATCTATATAATACACTTACATCTATAACCTACAAATCAACATCTACATCAACGCATATACACATCCACCAACAATATCAAAAACAGTGCAAAACTATTATTAAAGCATTTACTCAAAATACAACATACATAAACAAAGATACCCAAAATTACACAATGCCATACACATATATCACCACTGTTACACATTATTAACTAAGAAGCATTTTACAAGATTAAAAGTCATGCAGAATGAATTAAAAACAAAAGTATTATGAATATTAAAAGAGAATTAGTTTACATTAGTGCACGCAAGGGTGTACGCAGGGAGGTGCAGGGGGCGATTGCCCCCTCTGTTCAGAAATAAGTGATGAGAATAAATTAAATATTCGAGTCCCTCATAGGAAAGCAGTCGAAAAATTCGGAAAAATTGTGACAAAAAAATCTTTGGCCCCCTAATAAAATCAAATATTCGAGTCCCTCAAAGGAAAGAAGTCGAAAAATTCGGAAAAATTGTGACAAAAAATCCTTGCCCCCCCTAAAAAAATTCTGCGTACGCCATTGCCCGAGGTAGATAATGCTCTTTTTGAAGAAGCTGCATTTGAACATAAATGGCATCATCTTCCAATGAAAAAGGTCTCTGCCCAGTACTGTGAACGCGGTGTAATCTATGCTGGTCCGGGCCATAAGTATTTGCCAGGATCCGCTCTTTAGGTCCAGCGTGTATATATATTTCGCGTCCTTGAGTTTCTGCAAGATGTGATCCGTAGTAACGCGTAGGCGTCTGGAGTGGATTTCGCGTTGATCTGGCGAAAATCCACACACATTCGCATCTCTCCCGTCATTTTCCCAACAACTACAATGGGTGCACTGTATGGGCTCCTAGATGGCTTGATTCTCCCATCTCGCAGAAGTTCAAAACGTCAAACTGGGCAAGCTCAGACTGTAGAAAGGCCTCCACCTGTTCTTCGTCTGTAGCTACCCTTGCTCCTTTTGCCTCCACGCCCCGTCTCTTACGGCGTCGCCGCTTAGTCGGGCCGCCTACGGTGACTTGGTCGTCTGTTCTGCTTCGTCGTGCCGTTTGTTCCGTTGATCCTTGATGGTGCACCTCGCCTTGTTCGCTCGGTGACCTGGTGGATCCTTGCCGATACACCTCGCCACGTTCGCTCGGTGATCCCGTTGGTTCTTGCCTATGTGTTCCTCGTGTCCTTGGTAGATTCTCTGGTTCTTGCTGGTATGTTTCTTGTGTCCTGGGTAGTTTCCGGGTCTTTCTCGTTGTGCTCCTTGCTGCTCGTCAACCTCGCCTCGTTCGCTTGGTCGTGTCTCCGTGCCCTGTGTGTGTATATCGTCCTGGCCCTGCTTCGCCTGAAGGGGTTCTTCTGATGTGCCATGGGGCAAGCCGGTGGTAAAACCGCGCTATTGAGGTCGTCCTGGGCCACTGGGTCCTCTGCTGCTCGTCGGGATGTCCCGGGCGTCGATGCTGTCGCCTCCAGTGTGTTCTGCAACCGTAGTTTTGCTTGGCCACACTCTAGGGTCGCTTCGATGCAGCACAGGAAGTCCATTCATAGGATTACATCGTCAGAATGATAGGCAATACCAACATCAGCACTGTCGTCTCCTTCTGTCCGAGCTGAATCCTCACACTTAGGGCTCGCGTCACGTCCCTCGATGATCCATCCGCCACTGTTATGCGGTACAGGGCTGCTGTCTCGTTCTCACATTTGTAACTGTTTGAGGTAGTTGTTGCATATGGATGCTGTATAACGCATCCTTCTCCATTTGTGGTCCGGTCCGCTGCTTTCAATGTTGACCGAAAACGTGGTGTTTGGCGCGGGAACGGGTAGTGTATAACACAATGTAGTGTAGTTAGTATAGAGCATCACACAATGTGGTTGTAGTAAATCCAAAGAAAAACTCAATATAGGTTTTGTTGTCTTTGGGGCAATTGTCCCTTTTTGTTTTTATTATGGAATGGAGCAGGGAAGGTCCCACTCCATATAGAATCAGCGGAGTGTTATGTGCACACATAGTACGCGATCAGTTCATAGCCAGCGATGCTCATATTGCACATGCACTTGGGCCGGACTGTTTATTTAAACATTGCAACAAAGTGCTACAATGTATGAATATGTCAGAGCTTATACGGTTAATCTTGATTATGCAGCGAGTCCCTGATATTTCTCTTTATATTCCTCGTCATTTCTCAGCCGTTGCGGGGGCCACACTCGATCTCAATGTATATCCAGACCTCACAATCAAATACAACCCGTCCTTTCTATAAGTATCTTAAGCAGTTAACTATCGATAAGGCGCCCATTCCAAAATAACATTACCTTCTCCAACACGGCCATTCTGATAAATTACACGCCCTCGTGTATGGCCTCTGCTTTGCAATAAATCTGAAATTCTTACAATCCATTTAAACTTCAGCTTTAATTTAAATATGACAATCATCTTACGCCACAACAATTTTTCATTAACATAGTCTTTAGTTTTCGATATTCATTTAAGTACTTCATTATTTACTTTAACAACATAAATCCCTCTTCAAATAATTCTTTTACGTTTTCATAATTTAACAAATTAAACAGTTATTTTTTTAATTCCTTTCATTACTTTTCTTTGATATTTTTTTCTTACATTTGCATCTTAAGATTTAATTTGTCTCTTCCTTTATCTCGTCTTTATTCATTCTCTTTATCATTTTTATACCCTTCGACCGTTGAAAATGGTCAAAAAAGAGTATACTAACTTTATGCAAATGTATGTAACAGGCAGAAGAAGGCGTGGGAGACCCCACAAAGTATATATATTCTTGCTCAGGATCACTAGCCAAGTCGATTAAGCCATGTCTGTGTGTCTTTCCGGATGTCTGGATGTCCAGATGAACACACAGATGTCAGCTATTATAAAAGCTAGAGACACCAAATTTGGCATGAAGGTTTCTGTTGATCCGGGACAGGTGAAGTTTATTTCAAATGTTGGGTGCCACGCCCGCCGCCCACGCAAAGCAATAATTTCATCTTTTAAGCTGACCTAAAAAGGATACAACATTCTGAGTAAGACTATACTTAGCTAATTATAATACCAACATAATGTCAAAATCCAATCCGATCAGACAACAAACACAGAAGTTATTAAACAAAAACCTTGTTCGCTTTGAGTTTGTATACAGTTCAGTGAGCTGTGACGTCATTGCAATGCTCATTTAGGAAAGAAAAGGAGAGAGAATGCGAGTCCGTAGCGCCAACTGTTGTTCTTCTCTTCTTTTCTATGCACACGCATTTTTTGCATTCAAACGCATATCCCACTGTCGCGTGCCGCTCGACTGTTGCTCTTGTTTTTTTATTTTTGAATAATAACATTGTCAAAATACCACTCTAGGGTCAGGTACCGCCACGTAGCCATCGATAACTGTGTATTTCCATTACCTTCCGCCATTCTACTGTCTATTTCATTACTGTCTCTTTCAACAGCTTCACTACTGTCTATTTCAATAGTTTCACTACTGTCTTTTCAACAGTTTCACTACTGACTATTTCAACAGTTTCACTACTGTTTCTTTCAACAGTTTCACTACTGTCTATTTCAACAGTTTCACTACTGTGTCTCTCAACATCTTCATCTGGCGGGCTAACATCGATTTCCAGCTCGCTTGGAACCTGCCCATCTGGCAATCTTCCTAATCTTTCATGCGCATACTTATATCGTCTTTTACTTTTCATACTATTTAAAGTATATCTATCGTTCTCTTATATCTCAGTAATTTTAAATGGACCTCTATGTTTAGCATCTAATTTAGTCTGGATTATCTCACTATTATTAAGAAACACAAAATCTCCAACACTAAATTTCACTAAGTTTGCTCTGCTCTTATCAAATCTTTCTTTTTCATACTTTCCTGATTTTTCTATATTCTCTTAAGCTTGAGTTCTTATCTTAGTCGGATCTATTTCGGCTTCTGAATCATGAATGGCAACAAAGCCTAAGGGACTCTAAAGGACTCGCTTTGGTTATGTTATTAACAGTACAATTAATAGCTAACTGCACGTCACCCAATGCCTCTTGCCACGATCGAGAACTTGCTTCAACAGCTGTTAATAAATTCTTCAAGGTACTCATAACCCTCTCAACCTGGCCATTACCTCGGTTTGTTCCAGTTGCTATCAAATGTAGTTTTATCTTTTGTGAAGAGCAAATTTCCACGAACTTAGCACCTGTGAAACTTCTTACCTGATCATCCAAAATTCGAATAGGGACTCCGAACAAGGAAATTGATGATTTCAACGCCATTACACAAGTCTTTGCACACAGTAAGTGTAATAGAGATAAACATACTTGGTAAATTCATCAATCTGTACAATTACATATTCCTTACGGTCACTTTTACCACTAAGCTTGTTTGTTATGTCTATGTCACTCACGCTTCACTCTCTTCCCCGTGAACGGACGTGTTTTTTTCTGCGCTTCGATTTTTTCGCGTTTTTATTAAAAACAACCGGTGTTTTATAAATCTTTTTTTAAGACCGATCTTCTTTTCATAGCCCGTTTACGACGCGTGTGCATGCCTTTCAAATTAGTCAAACTAATCTTTGTTTGCTAATTTTATATTTTTTGTGCATTGGTTCTGCTCCTCTGGTGCTCTGTTTACATCTTTACTCTTTTCGGTAAGCAACGTTGTTGTTAGCGGCTCACCGATATTACTCTCTTTCTTATCTATCCTAATTCTTTTAGCGCGCCTAAGCATCTCTCACGCTTTGCCGCTCTCTCTACTGCACTTCTTTGAGCGCGCCTAAGCATCTCTCACGCTTTGCCGCTCTCTCTACTGCACTGTTGTTGGTTGATCGTTTTTGCTCTTTTTGCTCTCTGCCTTTTGCGCGCGCCAATTTCTTTTTCTTGCGCACATACCTCTTTTTCTGGTTTTTGTTTTGTTTTCTTTGCGGCTGTTTTGGTTTGTTACAGTAGGTGTCCCCTATAATGGACGCATTGATTTGTTTTAAAAAATCCTGCCTTAAGCAGGTGACGGCTGCCCAGCCAAGCATTTCGAATTGGGTATGTGATAACGTAGTACACTCGAAGTGTGCCGCTTTTTCTGGCACGACGGCTGATGCCGTAGCCAAGCGCACTGGGTTGCGTTATTGCTGCGATATGTGTAGGGAAGTGGAGGGCGAAATTTGTTCGTTTATGAGGCAAACAAAAAATGGATTTAGGGAACTGCTTGGAAGTTTTCGCAAACTATCCGACCAGTTCTCAGCGCTCGATTCATCATTCAATAACCTTAAGTTATTGAACGAATCCCCAAAGCGCAAAAAATCCACCCGCATAGAGGCCAGGTACGCCAATGACACAGCCGGTAATGTCGTTCACCAATCCCCCGATGGTAACGAGATCTGCGGCTAAATCAATTTCGATTCCCGAAAATGTCATTGAGTGTATGCAACCAGTGACGCCCACATGTTCCGTTATGTCCGCTGTGGTCTCGTTGCCCGTGCCACAGAAAATAGTGTTACCTAAGGCGTGTTCAAGTTCTGGTTCACCAGAAGAGAACCTGTGCTCTGGAATTATACCTGAGGTGCCTAAAAAGATTATAGGTGTTCCACAAAAGAAACAGATTTTTGTTTCTAGGCTTGCCCCTGACCTCACATCAAATGATGTTAAAGCTTATTTTCTTATGAGAGGGACATATCATCCTTCAAAATAAGTGCCCCAAACGAACTCTTAGGCATTATATGTTCGGCTAAACTTTGGCCGGAACATGCAATGATTAAAGAGTTTGAAGCAAGGGGAAAGAAAAATCGCCCACCGATTAAACTTCCTTTGCCTCCTCTAGCAGCAGCCCAAACAAAACCAAATAAAAAAAAACTAACAAGCTCCTTAACTCTTTCATATCAAAATGTTAGAGGTCTCTGTACTAAACTTTCAACTCTATACTTACAGTCTTTCTTTTTCTGCCCAAATTATTGAGGTTTACTGAGACTTGGTTAAAGCCGGAGATCCTTAGTATCCAAATAAGTACACAAACTAAAGGTGTGATCGACCTGACCGACGTGGTGGTGGAGTTCTAATTGCAGTTTATTCCACCATCAACTCCGAACTTTTAGAACCGGAGATTCAATTAGGCATTGAATTACTCTATGTAAAATTACACTTTCCCGGTTTTTTCATTATATAACCTGTTCCTATATTCCGCCGTCGTCGGAATTATCAGTCTATTTGCAACATTTGTCTGCAATACAGACCATATTTAATCTGTTATCAGACAGGGATCAATTTTTAGTCCTGGGTGACTTCAATATCCCCGATTGTAATTGGACAACAAGTGCTGATTCAAACTCTCTTCTGCCCTCACGGCAACATGACCTTTTTGACGGTCTGTTTGACATGTCATTGTCACAGGTCAATCTTGTCTTAAACAGTAGTAACAGATCGTTAAACTTATGCTTTGTCTCGGATCCATCTAGAGTGAGCCTAAAAAGACTCAACCACTTTCTCTTCCTGAAGATCCATACCATCCCACTCTTGAAGTTACTTTTGATTTTGGTGCATGTATGGATAAGGGTGAAAAACTGTGTAATCGTGTACGCTGCTTTAGAAAAGCAGATTTTAACTTATTAAATGGGATGATTTCCCAATTTGATTGGTCAGAATTGTATTCGTCTACTGATATTTTAGTAGCGACCAATATTTTCAATAACACAATTAACTTGTTTTTAGATATTTGTGTTCCGTGCTTTTATCCAACTTCCTCGAGTAAGCCGCCATGGTTTACAAGAGAGTTGTCACGGTTAAAAAATTTAAAGTCAAGCTTATTCAAAAAATATAAAAATAATAGCTCATCCTCAGCATTTTCGCGCTACTTAAGCGCGCATTCAGATTTTACTGTCTTGAACGCGAAATGTTCTAAGAACTATTTAACTCGTTGTAAGGCTCAGTTTATTCAGAACCCCAAACAGTTTTATAGTTTCGTTAACACGAAGCGTAAGTCTACCGCATTTCCAACTAAATTAACGTTTGAAAATGCTAGTGCAGTTACCGACCAAGCCATGGCCGATACGTTTGCAAAGTTTTTTCAAACGACTTATTCTCCCTCTACACAGAGAACTCACTCTTATCCATACAACTTTCCAAGTTCAAATGGTATCTTCTCTCCCTTTTTAAACGAAAGCTCATTGGTAAAGGATCTCTCTTTAGTAAAGCCAGTCTTCTCACCAGGCCCTGACGGTGTTCCTGCTTGTATACTTCGATTCTGTGCTATGTCTCTAAGTAAGCCATTGCTCAAACTATTTTCGCTGTCTTTAGAAACTTCAGTCTTTCCTTCCATTTGGAAGGAATCTTTCATTATTCCCTTGCTTAACAAGGGCAGCAAGTCAGATGCAAGCAATTATAGAGGTATCTCTAAATTGTCGGCTATACCCAAACTTTTCGAGAATGTTATAACTCCTCACTTGCAACATTTCTGTAGATCCGTTATCTCACCTTTTCAACAGTGATTCATTAAAAGTCGTTCTACTACGACAAACTTGCTTGAGCTGACATCCTTCGTGGTAAAAGGATTTCAGGAAAATCTTTAGACTGATGTTATTTATACTGATTTCAGTAAAGCTTTTGACTCAGTAAATCATTCCCTTTTGGCACATAAGCTTGACCTACTAGGCTTTTCACCAAAACTACTTAGTTGGATTGTAAGCTATCTGACTGACAGAACTCAAAGAGTCCTCTTTAAAACCACCCTTTCAAACCTAATTCTTTGAGCGCGCCTAAGCATCTCTCACGCTTTGCGCTCTCTCTACTGCACTGTTGTTGTTTGATCGTTTTTGCTCTTTTTGCTCTCTGCCTTTTGCGCGCGCCAATTTCTTTTTCTTGCGCACATACCTCTTTTTCTGGTTTTTGTTTTGTTTTCTTTGCGGCTGTTTTGGTTTGTTACAGTAGGTGTCCCCTATAATGGAGGCATTGATTTGTTTTAAAAAATCCTGCCTTAATCAGGTGACGGCTGCCCAGCCAAGCATTTCGAATTGGGTATGTGATAACGTAGTACACTCGAAGTGTGCCGCTTTTTCTGGCACGACGGCTGATGCCGTAGCCAAGCGCACTGGGTTGCGTTATTGCTGCGATATGTGTAGGGAAGTGGAGGGCGAAATTTGTTCGTTTATGAGGCAAACAAAAAATGGATTTAGGGAACTGCTTGGAAGTTTTCGCAAACTATCCGACCAGTTCTCAGCGCTCGATTCATCATTCAATAACCTTAAGTTATTGAACGAATCCCCAAAGCGCAAAAAATCCACCCGCATAGAGGCCAGGTACGCCAATGACACAGCCGGTAATGTCGTTCACCAATCCCCCGATGGTAACGAGATCTGCGGCTAAATCAATTTCGATTCCCGAAAATGTCATTGAGTGTATGCAACCAGTGACGCCCACATGTTCCGTTATGTCCGCTGTGGTCTCGTTGCCCGTGCCACAGAAAATAGTGTTACCTAAGGCGTGTTCAAGTTCTGGTTCACCAGAAGAGAACCTGTGCTCTGGAATTATACCTGAGGTGCCTAAAAAGATTATAGGTGTTCCACAAAAGAAACAGATTTTTGTTTCTAGGCTTGCCCCTGACCTCACATCAAATGATGTTAAAGCTTATTTTCTTATGAGAGGGACATATCATCCTTCAAAATAAGTGCCCCAAACGAACTCTTAGGCATTATATGTTCGGCTAAACTTTGGCCGGAACATGCAATGATTAAAGAGTTTGAAGCAAGGGGAAAGAAAAATCGCCCACCGATTAAACTTCCTTTGCCTCCTCTAGGAGCAGCCCAAACAAAACCAAATAAAAAAAACTAACAAGCTCCTTAACTCTTTCATATCAAAATGTTAGAGGTCTCTGTACTAAACTTTCAACTCTATACTTAAACAGTCTTTCTTTTTCTGCCCAAATTATTGTGTTTACTGAGACTTGGTTAAAGCCGGAGATCCTTAGTATCCAAATAAGTACACAAACTACAGGTGTGATCGACCTGACCGACGTGGTGGTGGAGTTCTAATTGCAGTTTATTCCACCATCAACTCCGAACTTTTAGAACCGGAGATTCAATTAGGCATTGAATTACTCTATGTAAAATTACAGTTTCCCGGTTTTTTCATTATATAACCTGTTCCTATATTCCGCCGTCGTCGGAATTATCAGTCTATTTGCAACATTTGTCTGCAATACAGACCATATTTAATCTGTTATCAGACAGGGATCAATTTTTAGTCCTGGGTGACTTCAATATCCCCGATTGTAATTGGACAACAAGTGCTGATTCAAACTCTCTTCTGCCCTCACGGCAACATGACCTTTTTGACGGTCTGTTTGACATGTCTTTGTCACAGGTCAATCTTGTCTTAAACAGTAGTAACAGATCGTTAAACTTATGCTTTGTCTCGGATCCATCTAGAGTGAGCCTAAACAAGACTCAACCACTTTCTCTTCCTGAAGATCCATACCATCCCACTCTTGAAGTTACTTTTGATTTTGGTGCATGTATGGATAAGGGTGAAAAACTATGTAATCGTGTACGCTGCTTTAGAAAAGCAGATTTTAACTTATTAAATGGGATGATTTCCCAATTTGATTGGTCAGAATTGTATTCGTCTACTGACTACTCGTTGTAAGGCTCAGTTTATTCAGAACCCCAAACAGTTTTATAGTTTCGTTAACACGAAGCGTAAGTCTACCGCATTTCCAACTAAATTATCGTTTGAAAATGCTAGTGCAGTTACCGACCAAGCCATGGCCGATACGTTTGCAAAGTTTTTTCAAACGACTTATTCTCCCTCTACACAGAGAACTCACTCTTATCCATACAACTTTCCAAGTTCAAATGGTATCTTCTCTCCCTTTTTAAACGAAAGCTCATTGGTAAAGGATCTCTCTTTAGTAAAGCCAGTCTTCTCACCAGGCCCTGACGGTGTTCCTGCTTGTATACTTCGATTCTGTGCTATGTCTCTAAGTAAGCCATTGCTCAAACTATTTTCGCTGTCTTTAGAAACTTCAGTCTTTCCTTCCATTTGGAAGGAATCTTTCATTATTCCCTTGCTTAAAAAGGGCAGCAAGTCAGATGCAAGCAATTATAGAGGTATCTCTAAATTGTCGGCTATACCCAAACTTTTCGAGAATGTTATAACTCCTCACTTGCAACATTTCTGTAGATCCGTTATCTCACCTTTTCAACAGTGATTCATTAAAAGTAGTTCTACTACGACAAACTTGCTTGAGCTGACATCCTTCGTGGTAAAAGGATTTCAGGAAAATCTTTAGACTGATGTTATTTATACTGATTTCAGTAAAGCTTTTGACTCAGTAAATCATTCCCTTTTGGCACATAAGCTTGACCTACTAGGCTTTTCACCAAAAGTACTTAGTTGGATTGTAAGCTATCTAACTGACAGAACTCAAAGAGTCCTCTTTAAAACCACCCTTTCAAACCCAATTCATGCCACTTCTGGTGGTACTCTTATGTATGCGAATGATGTTAAGCTTTGCTATCAATTTAAAGACGACCACTGTCACTCAAACTTACAAACCGACCTAAATAGTTTCAATTCTTGGTGTTGTGCCAATTTCTTAAACCTGAACAGCTCTAAATGCAATCTGATGACATTCTCTCGAGCCAGTCCGAAGTTTGCTTTTTATACTCTTTGTGGTTGTGCCTTGGAAAGAATCACCCTAGTTGATGATCTGGGGGTTCGTTTGGACCGAAAACTAAAGTTTTCAAGTCATATAACTAATATGGTCAATAAAGCCATGGGTGGCCTAGGCTTTATCAAGAAATGGTCTAAGGAGTTCGACGATCCTTATATTACAAACACCCTTTATGTTTCACTTGTTCGTCCTATTCTCGAATACGGTTCATGCGTATGGTGTCCCCAGTACACTATTCATAAGGAACGCATCGAATCTGTACAGAGGAATTTCTTACTTTTTTCCTTACGCGGCCTTAACTGGGATGAAAATTTGAGACTGCCTTCCTATAATAGTAGACTTCTGCTACTAAATCTGCCTTCCCTAACTAACCGCAGAACCATGCCAGGGGTCGTATTTATTAACAACCTTATGCAAGGTGACATTGATAGTGAGGCCTTGGTAAGGCAGCTACACTTCTCTGTTCCTTGCAGAAGTACTCGCTATTTCCTTCCACTAACACTTCCTTATTGTAGATCGAACTATGCACTGCATGATCCTTTCAGGGTATTATGTTCGGACTACAATAAGCTCCAACACGTGTAGTGTGCCAAAGTTGATTGTCGGCCGTTGGAACTCTTTCACACCCTTTATGTTAAGAATTAACAGATGGCGAATTCAAAACAGCTGTTAGGTGAAACAGCGCTCTCAATTTCTATCGCGGAAGAATGGTCCCAAAAGAGAATCAAAGAATATCACGCCATTAAACAGTTAGCTAATGCAGTCAGAGTTGCTTTGAGAATTTTCGGCAGCGCCACCTTTCGTCTATAAATAGACGCCGAACGCATATTTCTGTACAGTAACTGGCCCTGAAGTGACGCTCACACAGCAAAAATTAATTAAAATAACCGAAAAACAAAAATACAAGTGGCAAATTAAATCGTAAGTCCACAAATTTCGTCGATTTAACCATACTTACGCCGGCAATAGAAT
The DNA here is from genome assembly GCA_018151435.1 of Zaprionus africanus. Lineage (NCBI taxonomy): Eukaryota > Metazoa > Arthropoda > Insecta > Diptera > Drosophilidae > Zaprionus > Zaprionus africanus. The sequence continues at coordinate 14,528 of JAECXB010000961.1, forward strand.
AATATATGCCAAAAGGCGCCCTGGAATTTGAATCATACCCATTTAACAGCCAGTGTGCAAAATACGATACAAGAAGGAAAGAAGGAAAAACGGTGATATTTGTGTCTGTTCACATATAATTTTATAAACTAATTGTTGCGAATTCTACAGCGACAATCATTTCGTTCGTTCGACACGACTCGTCGTCAGATACCCGTGACATTGGTCAACTTGGTGCCCAATAAGCGTGGGTCGGCAACTTGTCGGTCGCAAACACGTTCTCCGGAGTACCGCTGCGTCTTCTCGTTTACCCTATCTTGATTGCGCTTTAAGTCTTTGCATATTGAGACTGCGTTTAATTCTTGCCCTGGATCACGAGGCTTGACTGTTTCGCACAGTGTGACTGCACCTAACCCTTTTTGCGTATAGCGTCATAGCGCTCAACGAAGACTTCGATCGACGTGCAACGCACGCCCAGGTGACATGGCACTGCCATAAAATACCGTATCTTTCGTTCATTTGGAATATCTCTAAAAAAATTACCATTTAACAAAAGTATTAATTAATTTGAATTTCCTTTATAAAGCTTAAATATTGTAAAAATATGCGCACGAGGAACCATCACAGTCATCTATGATTTTTCTCACACATCACGCATGAATCTACCGTAACCATATATATATATTTTTGGACCGACAGCTCCACAGCTCCTGCATCGAAGGGCCCTACGACAGCATGAAGCGGATTTTCTGAGTATGTATATATATAAAATTCAAATGATTACGGATGATCAGTGACGTCCACGTGCCGTTACGTAAAAGAGCGTAGATTTTTCACGACTACATTGTCTTTAATAGAATGTTCTGAGTCAGTTCCCCTTGCGCATAAAAATATTCTTTATATCTTAAAGCTCATAGAAATAATTAGTGAAACCTACAACATGTTTAATTTTGAGATTGAATTTAACCTTTACAATAAATGAACTCTGTAAACATCATGAATCACACAACTCACGTCTAATCGTCTCTTATGGTTCGTCGCCGGAACAATAGGCATGCAGTAGTTCAGCAGCCGCAGTAAATAATATGTAGGTTATACTAGGGGTGACCCAAGCTATACAACGGCGTCACCAAGGCAGGGTGGGTAAAGAAGGGAGCACATGCAACATCTAGTGCATCCCAATAACTCTATTCCGAAATCAGTTGTCCATAACCCAGTACAGTGATCAAACCGACTTACACAAACCTTTTTATATAATTTAGTTAGAGCAGTGGAAGTGCACTTAAATTTTGTTTTTATGACGCTGTAAGACGAGATTAGGAAAGAACCCCGCCCCATCCGGCGAGCAGAAAGCTCGGAGCAAGAAGTGCACGAAGCCTAGTCAGTCATACACAAGTTGAATTTCCTTTCGACTTATAGCCCGAGTATTACGTAGAAATACTCGGTCAAAGATGTTTCAACGTGCATACTACACACGTCATAGCTAGCACCAACCACCAACACTATCGCTGCTATGAAGTCCTTAATTCTTTCCTATCTAGCACGTAATTAGTAATTAGTATTTATCTTCCTCGATATTCTATTTCTATTTGCATGCCGCGTTCTATCGCCTCTTCTTATTTAGAATTTCTCCTCGCGTTTCTATTCGCGTTTCTACCGCGTTTCCGTGTCGTCCGTTATGCGACAGTGCCTCTCGGTCGGTTAGGCGGGAGGTGGACTTCGTTTGGGTTCCGCGCGCAACAAGCATCGGCTTGGTGTCGTTGGACCACTTGTTAATACAGCCATTGTATTCAACGCCCAATATTATGTGAATAGTATTCCATGCAATGCTTTTTTTGGGAATAGGATGTAACTCCATTTGTATTTTCCCAGAAGATGGTTTGGAAACTCTGCATGTCATGCAATTTTCAATAAATCTTCGAACGTGCTTGGCCATGCCGACAAACCAATAGTGATCATATACTTTATCATGCGTTTTCTCCCAGCCCCAGTGCATTATGGATTCAAGTACCTGATTGATAACAGACCATCTAAATGCTCGAGGCACTACTGCCAAACAAAGGGTCTTGCTATTTCTCTGTATGATTCTTTACAAAACTCCACCTCTCAAATCATATGTTTTCGACAATATGAGTGGAAATTCATCATTGCTCAACTTAGAAGTGATCTCTACAATATCTTGATTTTTCCGTTGCTCTGCACGAGTTCAATCCTCAGATATCTCGGTTATTTCGATTTGCTTTTTAACAACCTTTGCATTTCTGTAGATAAGCCCACCAGCGATAGACTATAGGTATCAACTCAATCTTATTTCGTTATGATTTTAACGAATTACAATCAGTGAATATAACAAACTTTCTGCCAAGTAAGTAGTGACGGAAATGCTAAACAGCATTTACCACAGCCATAGTTTCTTACTCATATGAGGTATATTTAGATTCGCATAAACTTGTTGTCTTACTATAGTATTCCACTACATACGGTTTATTTTCAATTCTATGTAATAGTAGAGCACCATATCCAATTGCACTTGCATCGGTGTGCAATTCTATCGGATACTGCGGGTCAGAGATTATCAAAACTGGATTATCAGTAAGAATCAAAAAGCACTCCGTTCCAGAATCAAAAATAATTGGAAAGCTCTCACTTCGTATCAGCATACATGTCTTTGGTTCACCCACCACGCACAACTCTGCTCTCTTTTCGTTCGCCAATCCTGTTCCACCACTAGCCATATTTTTCGGGCATTGTGAGGATATATGACCTTCGATAAGTCAAGTACAACCCGTCCTTTCTATAAGTTTCTTAAGCAATTGACTATGGATAAGGCACCCATTTCAAAATAACATTACCTTCCCCGACAAATAAATATTCAATGCATTATATATGTATATAACATCTCCCTCCTTTTAAAATAACGTTATATTATGGAGTTATTTTCTATGTGTACTTTTTTATTTATGTGTTTTGTTTTTCTTCTTTTTTTCTTATGTTTATAATTTAATATTTTTTTTGTTTTTAAATCTTAAAATTTTTTTTTTTTGTTTTGTATGATTTCTTATAAAATTCACGAATAAATGTGTTTTATGTTTATTTGAGAAAAGAATATGTTTAAAAATTGTTTTATGGGTGGCCAACCCTACAAAATATATTAGGAAGTAAAAATTTTTAACCTATCTTTATGGACTATCTGTATTTTATTTTTGTTTCCTTCAATTGTAATGTTGTCATCATCTCCTATTTCTTCTACTGTATAGGGTCCTAAATAGGTATTTTCTAATTTATAACCTATCTCATTTTTAACTAGTACTTCATCTCCTATTTTTAATTCAAAATTATTTGTATTCCTATCGTATCTTTGTTTCCTATAGGCTTTTGCCTTTTTTAACATCTGTCTAAAAGCCATTTCTATCTTTACTTTAACTTCATTAGAATAGTCATCCATTTTATAAATGGGATATATTTTGTCTATTTTATTAAAATCTGTGATGGTGTTGTGTTGAAACACTAAGTAAAATATTGAATCCATCCATCCCAATCAGTTTTGTCAACAGATATGTACGAGCGAACATACACCTTAAAAGTGACTTCGTTCGATTGTTCCTAATGTCTGATGATGGTGTGCTGCCGAGGTAATATTTTTTCTTTTCATTTACTTGCAGAGGTCGTTTATAATTTGGTTTTCTCATTCCGTTCCCATGTCCGTAATGATTGTTTTCATTAGACCGTACTTGAGAATAATATTTAGGAATATAGCCTTAGCCACTGATCGTGCGCTTTTATTTGGTATGTGTACCGTAACCAAATATTTTGTTAAATCACAGATGATAGTGACAGCGTACTCATTTCCGTCTTCTGATCTTGAAATGGTATCTATCAAAACTATATCAAAAGCTGTTGCTGGCGTTTCCGTTATAGTCATCGGCGTTTTCGTGTATTTCAACGTTTTCGTCTGCTGGCATTTTAATGATGTCTTGACACATTTGCTTATTGCCTTTGTCATTTGTGGCCAGTAATAAAAATTTTTTATTTTCCTCAGGGTTCTAGAAATTCCTGAATGACCTCCTCCTGACGGATCGTCTTGAAATTTAGACAGTATTGCTTCTATTTTAACCTTATCATTTACTATTTATCTATCTTAGTCACCTTGTTTAATATCGTTATTTTTAAATTGTTTAATATTTTATTGCCCTTTTCTTTAAAATTTGTTATGGTGACAAACTCGAATATTTGTTCACTTGGTGACAATTACGTTTAAATGATTTTATTTATTCTTGCTTCTTCATTAAGCCTTTGAAAAACTGATCTAAATCGATTTTTTTATTAGAATAAAAATCAGTCATATCGAAACGTGTTATAATATTTTTGCCTCTTTTTAACAAACACTTATGTTTGTCTATTTTGAGAACAATATATTTTCTGGCGTTAATGTTATTGACTACCTGATAGATATTGGGTATCTTGTTTTCTGGTTCATGCAATTTTTCACCTGCGCAGTTAGTTTTCTGTCTTTTTGAAGCTCTCGTTTTGACCTTCAATATCGGTCTATTCATTTTTTTAAGCTCGCCGATAGTTATTCGGGAAAGAGCATCTGTTATGAAGTTATTTTTCCCCTTGAGTTACTGTACTGTGGGAATTTGTCTGCTAATAGCTTCTTATTTATTTAACGATAGTCAACTACTAATCGCCATCTTTTTTCCGCCGAAAAAGGTAGTGATTTCTTGGGTACCAAGCAAAGTGGGCTATTATATTCTTATATAGACGGCTCAACAATACCATATTTTATCAGTTTGTCAACTTGCCTTTGAATTTCTGATATTCTATAATTCTTAATGTTTACAGGGGTTTTATCGTTCAATCTCAATTTTTGCCTATAAAAATTATTAGCTGATATGGTTTCTGTTTCGAGACCAAAAATATCGTTATATTCGGTGCATAATTTAGTTAGATCGTTTTTAAATAACGATGGAAATTTAAGAAGTTTAAGAAATTAACATACTTCTGAAGTTCATTGTGCGCTTTCATTTATATTTGCATTGTAAACATCATAATTGTCAAATGATTCGCTTTTTCATATTTGCGCTCTTTACAATAGCGTCTTTTTCCATTGTATTTATAATGCGAGTCAACACGTTCTGAGTGTTTACTATGCACTTGCTACTATTACACCAGGATGCAACTCCTGATTGGGGATTAGAACATTGCTGTCAGTAGACCTAATGTGTTGTATTGTAAAAATGTGTATATTCCTGAAATTATTAGGCTTTAGAGTGAATTAATCTTTTTGGTCGTGGAATTCTTAAAAACAATTGTGTTTTTTATGAAGTCCAAACCAATTATACCATCCCCTGGCATAGGACAATTGTCAGCTACGATATGGAATTCATATTGTATTGCTGCATTTGCAACACACATTACCAAATCTATAGTACCCTAGGACTGAATTGTCCCTTGCCCTATGCCTGATATACTAGTTGCTTTTCGTGAATTTAAACTATTTGAATTGTTATTTGTGCATATAAGCAGTGAAATTTCTGAACCTGTACTATATGTTACAAAAGAGTTACCATTGAATTGGTACTCATATTTTTTTAAATGAATAAAAATGCTTAAATTGATTTTATTTTTATTTTATTTTTGACTATTGCTCAAGGGGGCTGTCTGGTTTTCCAATTATCGTTATTACTATTTTTTCTATTATTGTTTTGGTTTTGGTTACCCCTGTAGTAACCTCCTCATCTATTATTGTTCTGGTTACCGCCGCGACCTCTATTTCCTCCGCGGTAACCACCTCGGCCTCTATAATTATTATTGTAAGAGTTATGGTAATTTCCTCGGTTATTATTTCTATTAAAGTGTCCTTTATTATTATAGAATAACACACTATTCGAATTGCCGGTCATTTCCGTACAGCAGTGTATATATTTTTCAATGACACTATTCATTGCGTTGAAGTTTCCTGCTTCTAGTATAGTCTTGAGTTTATCCTGCTCACAGTTCTTTGTCATTGCAGAAAACGATTCTTTTATAGCGAATTTATCTGTATTGTGAGAATCTTGACCATCATCTATTTAGGCTACCTCAAGCAATTTAGCTTTAATGACATCAGGCGATTCGCCTTTTACTGATGCCTTTAATAAACTTATTATGCCGATAATGGTCGTTTCATTTTCAACTTTGTATGATAAAGGAACAATTATCTTTGTCTTGATGACCTCTACTGCTAGCAGCTCCTGATCTCCTTTTGTGAGATCTGTTTAACGGAGAGCCGTGAGGAATCAATTTAGGTTTACCTTCTTGCCGTCAAACTCAGGTTTTGTCGACGAAATTTGTCGCACATATTCCCTTGACGTTGCAGCAAAATCGGTCATTGTAATTTGTTTTTCTCTAATACTTGAACTTGAACTTGAATCTGAGTTTTCTTCTTCTAACAATTCAGGTAATGTTATAACCGCTAGAATTGAAAGATCGTGAAGATCCTCTTCTTTAATGTCCTATTCAGAGTCCTAGCCCGGTCTCTAGTATGCGGACTCTGGATACCTGTCGCCCTCCAGTTTCATTTAGACTTCCCACGGCAAGCGGGCTATGTCGTGGGTGACCTTC